>PVKM010012913.1:0-31011 GCA_004027735.1 Carollia perspicillata | reverse complement strand
GTGCAAATTATTATTCTGCTGGAGGCTTTCTTAAGGACCGTTACCATACTTCATTGTATTTGTGGAGTCTGGGCGAGTTTCAGAAAGAGGGGGAAGTGTGTTCCTGGCTAAGCGCACTACAGCCAAGTGCACAAGTCCAGGGACTTGTGGGGAAAGCTGGCCTTCAAATATTTATTTTCAATACTCTCTCTCTCTCTCTCGCCTTTACTCATCTATACTACCGGCCCAGAGTGCGGCGTGGTAAAGTAAGACCATCTTTCTGTGGGAGGGATAAGCATCATCATGAGGCAATAAGTACACGTTGGGAAGAAATTAAAATTGTTTTGAAGTTCTCAAAATCCCGTTTGTGTCCTACAGAAGGGTTAACGGGTATGTAAATGAAGTATGTGGACTCTTTATCGTAGTGTAGGACTTGCATTTCGAACACCGTTAAGGTCTTGTCTGATAAATGCACCGGCACTACTGTTCACAGTCTGAAGAACGCACTTTGAACAGGTTCATCTGGAAGGCAGCAGTGTCCCGTGGCTACTTGATGTGCCTCGCTGCTGGGGACAGATGGCTGCTCCCTCAGTGTGTCCTCGTTTCAACTCTCGTCTCCTGCTCCTTCCCGTTCTGTGTGGCCTTCTGCCACTGCTAATAACGGAGGCTTTTTATTCTGGGCCCAGGTTTTATTTACTCTTAAATTTAGACCTTCCCTTCAAGTCTGAAGTTGCACGTTGCTAAAACGATGCAACTGTACCACAGATCTCCCCTGTTAACCAGGCACCACATGCAGTTGAAAAGGTTATGCCAAGGAGCCTAGCATGTGCTGTTGCATGATGTTTCTCACTCATAATACTGCAAATGAAATGATCAGGTTCTATCTTTAGGAGCGAAAATATGAAACGATTAGGAAGCAGCACGACATGGCTGAGTGTGCCGTGCCGCACACACAGAGCAAGGTTCTAGTACCGTCTCTGCTCGGAGGAGCCAAATGCATGTCCCTAGGCAACGCGGTGAGCACCTGGGGGCCTGGAGCACCGTCTGTAAAGTGACTATCAGGACAGAAACTCCTCCAGCCTTCCTGCACCACGATTCTAATGCAATGGGGCCCCTGGGCGCCTATCCTGTTTCCCAGCTTGCTTGTTTTAACAGCTTTCTGAGCATCTAATGTGTCTTCTTGCCTATTCCAAGAGGCCACGTCGCTTCTGAAGGGAGGCCGAATGTCATATTTGTACTGTTAGAGTTGAGGATGTCTTCTAGGACAAGACCCTAGATTTTAAAAAAGAAACCGGGGCAGGCGATGTTTGTGATGATTCACGTTCTGAGGGATAACAATGAACTACAACTCCTTTTTTGGCAGGTAGTGGGAAAAAAATAGAAAGTGTCAGGGGCCGCTTGCAAAGCTCTTTGACATGTGACAGGAGGACACTGTTTCAGGGCGTGATTGTCAGAGTCAGATCTTGAGATGTTGTTGGTCCCTGAGAACGTCACTGACATCCACGCTGGTTTCCAAATCTGTCAAATCAGGATAACAGTTCCTGCCTCTCTGGGCTCGGTTGGAGGGCTAAAAGCTTTCAGCATTACCCAAAATGCTCAGCATCAGCCCTGGAGCCCAGTCTGTGCTGCCACGTCAGGCAGTCGTGGAGGCGCAGGGCTGGCACAGTGGGGAGGCAGCAGAGACACCTATGAGACGTCACACAGCATGATGGACTCAGTGTGCATGTCGAGGCCGTCACCGCTGGTGAATCTGATGGCCCATGTGGGCAGTCAGTCTCCTGAGTCAGTGTTAGTCTGAGTCCACAGCAGTGAAATTCACTCTGAAGCAATGGATGTGAATGGTGGATGGAATAAATAATCTCGAAAGCTTTTTAAATTGAGGATAACCTCGTCTCTGACAAGTCTTGTTTCCTTACTCTCTACACATGAGTGTGGGTGTGGAAACCAGGATTATCCCAATAACTTGTGCTTAATGTGCCAGACATTGAACTGAATGATCTCACAGATATCCTATAACTCCATCTTTGATTAAAATAGCCGCAAAAATGTGTACTCTTTACCAATATCAATTTTCCAAATGCATTCGAATCGAAGTGGAAGGGCAAATATATATATTTTAAGAACTAAATTATTCAGAAACATTTCTATAAAATTGAGAGTTAGGAGGGATCTAATCCATTATCTCATGCCCTTGTGCAAGCGAGCAGCCTGAGAGATGCATGGGCCACCGAGATCGGTGGTGCCAAGGACAGACCTTCACTCCAGACCACTGCGCTTCGTCTGGTGACGGGTGCATTTTCGGTGAGTTGTTATCAGTGATGTTACTTTATAGCGTTTCAGAAAACAAGGATTCTTTCATCTCAGGATGAGTGATGAAACACACTCTACACATAAAAAACACACATAAATTGTTTATAGCCCGTCGCTGATCATCTGAATTTACTAACGCTCCAAGGAAGCGCGACTGGTTTTGACCTATCTGTTATCCACGGAGACACTTCTCTCCATGGTTGGATTTACTTAGCGGGGAAGAGAGACATTACCAGGCGTAACAGTTCATCAAAAAGATAATGAAGTCGGAATAGTGTAGTCACTCTACATTACATTTCATCACCTATTTCGCCTGGTGTAATAAATTTATCTAAATGTTGAAATATCTGCAGCAAATTTAAAATGTCGTATGTATTTAAAAAGTGTCCTTGTTTCACATACCATATGTCACAAGAGAATTAACAGCACAATAATATTTTAATGGCACGTAGTGAGTGGTTCTCTTTGCTAGGATATGTATGTGTACCCCGAGGAAAGAAACAGAAGTTTCCAAAGATGTGTCTAAATATTCTTCAGGCTACGAAGTCAGTTAACAGCCACGCACACCATACCCAGTTATACTGGACACGGATGAGAACATTAATTAAAGTCGAATAAATACAGACTCTTTAAAGAAACAGCATTTGGAATCTTAATTGAATTCATTGCACAATGCAATGGTTTACTTATTAAGTCAGTGCCTATATATCCTCTTGATGTAAGGACTTAAAACGAACACATTCCGAGTTCTCATTTTCTCAGAGTTTCTAAGACATTTGTTACTGTAGAACAACCACCAATGCGTATTGCCTCCACAAGAGATTGGAGACATTGGGACAATACTTATTAAATACTGAAACCGTTTGTATGCATCATATACATTTTTGTGCATACGTTGTTATAAGCTGGGAGAGAGGATGCAATAGAAATATTTAAACTTGACACTTCAAATAGATTATCTTTTTAAAGAAACAATGTAACTAAGTAAAGGTATCATTATTATTATCACTATAAATGTTCCAGTGAGAGAGGAGCCAGACCGATACTTCCATATCTTGTCTTCTACCTAGCCCCTCTTTTTGCTCTCTAATTAGCAAAGCAGTGATCTAGACAAAACTTGACTCCTAGCTTCAGAATCTTGGACCTGGTGCAGTTTCTTCCTTGGCTTCAGTACTTTTCGCACCAGGGTGTCCTGTTATAACAGCACAGTCCAAAGCGAAGAAGGGACTTCGGCTAAGTCCTTTGATCGTCCTGGAGTCGGAGTTTTCTGATTGGACTTCCGCTCAGGTTAAATTAAACAGGCAGGCGCCTGACCACGTCTTTGCATTGTGCCACGCAGCGTCACCAAGATGTTCTACTGTAGGTGGAGATTAATTTTCTTATGAGAGTTGATCTCTTTGAGCTTCCATAAGATCTGCTGCGGAAGGACAGGAGGACGTTACAGCACAGGATGGGACTTCACTATGCGTGTGTCCTGGACAGATGGTCTCGCGTGGAAGATTTCAGGCAAAGTAAATTAGGGGAGATGACCATACATGAGCAAATACCTTCCAAAAGGGTCATTTTGCATCTTGGGCTTTTATTGCACAATGTATTCTTGCTTGAACAATCAACAAAGTAAATTTGAAGACTTAATCATAACCCCTCCCCTCAAATTTACTGGATAAATGTGAATTTTATCCAGTAAAAGTTTACAGTTGTCTAAAACCTTAGGTGTTATAAAGTTCCTTAACCATGTAATTGTTTGAAAACTTAAATTTGCCTTTTGTATGTCCTCCCAAAGCAATAAAAACTTATCTTGGAAGACTGAGAACTGATGGTATCTGTTCTCTTATTCTTAGGTGTCTGATATGTAAGAGTAAGAGAAATACGAAGTGTTGCTGAACAAATCCAAGGTCGTTTCTGGTTTACGAGCCCCCCGAATCACTCCTTTGGCATAACGACCCTGTTTTTGTGCAGATGTAGACAGATGTGCTGGAGTGTATGTATTGTTTTAAAGAAACACAATCAACACCTTTGCTGTCTTTAGTTGGAACATCTTTGAACCAAACTCTTTGGTCACTAAAACTGTGAAAAGGGAGACACTGGTGATAATTGGTCTTGGCAACATTTTCAGATAACAATCGTGGGATTTTTCTCAGGGACCATGCATAAGAAGCCAAAATATAAATACCTGAATAACTGAACGCTAAAAAGAGCCAGTAAATTTGTTTATGCAGGATGCCCTTCCAAGGGAATGTATTGTTTTTAGAATGTCCACATCGTAGGACCTGAGGCATCTGAAGAACAAACACAATTCCCAGTGGCCCCTGAGTGGGAAGTCCACGGTGATATAAGGAGTGAACGTGAAACAAACAAGGAGCGTCAGAGGGCATGAGATTTCATTCCCAGCCCAGAAGACAACACTTTGGGACACTATCTTGGATTCAATGTTCTGTTCTTTGCATTTGCCGTGCCATTGGCCCACTTGTGCCTGCACAAATGCCCGAGGCCCCGAATGGCCAGGGAGTGGGAAACGGAGGAACACCACCAAAAAGGGAGAAGTGATGATTCCGTGAAAAAGACGACCCCGAGAGGCCTGACTCTGCTGGCGGGCTGAAGCAGTGGCTATGGCTTCTCACAGAAGGTTCTCATTAGGAACTCAAAGGCCATTGCCAAAATTGCAAGGAATTGGACTCAAGTCTGCTAAAACAGCAGTAGGGAGAGCTGACGTGGTTGTGAAAAGAAGCCAGTGAATAACTTGCTATCAGGAGCAGAGCTTCAGAATTTCTACATTTCTTGAACTGAGGAGAAAACCTTTGAAACCAAATCAAATCATTAAATAAACAAAAATGGGTCCTGAAACATCAATAACCCTTTGATCATCCTGTTCTAGACATGCACTGTCACTCGGGCACCCTGCCTTGTTTTATCTCCCTATAGCAGTTGTCATGCTGCAAGGCAGTGTGTTACGGTTTTTCTATGTCCTCTCGAAGGTGAGTTCCAGGAGAGAATGGAGCTCGTCTTGCACCTGCCACACCTAGAGTGATACCTGACGCCTACTAGGCCACATGGTAGGTCTCTGGGATGGATGAGTGGGGTAACCTCTGAGTCGAGCTGTAAAACCGGAACTGTCGTGTGCCCAGCGGAAGCTGGGATGGGAAAGGCAGACTGAAGGCCAGAAATGCTGTAGAGCCACTTGGGCTCCTTCGCCTCGGAAACCCCTCGCTGCCGGTCCGATATCAGCCTAGCTCGTCCTGAAGTAAAGCATGACCTAATGTGGACTTGGAAAACTGATTTTTAAAGTAGTTTTCCCCTCCGTTATGGAATAGAAGGTTCTAGAAGTCTCCCTTCTAGAGGGATTGCAAGTTGACCTAGATTGTTTTTTCAACTTGAAATGGACCCATCACTTTTACGGGGCATAGGCAGGGGGGAAGAACTCCTAGAAGAGATCAAAGAAATCTCCCTCTCTCGCAACTAGTGCCCGTGCCATCAAATGGTTCACAGACTCAACAGTCTGGTTGGCAGGCCTCTCGTCTCCGGCAAGCAGAAGCTGTCACGTGGCCCACGTTGCGGTTTCTCTGTGCGCACAGCTGTTTAATACGCCTGGTTCACAACGAAGTACCAGCTCCCGGCTGGGAAAGTGAAGCTGCGTTCAGCTCCTCTCCGCAAGAGGCTGCTGCGTGATGTGTTCTGTAGACTGGATTCTGCGTGAGCCAAGGACAAGGACTGGCGGAGTTGGGAAACACAGTTGGACTTGCTAAAACAAGCGTTTCTGTGCACAGATGCTAAGTCTCTTTGGAGCTCTGCTTCGGATCACTTGGCTCCTGCTTAGCTATCAACTAAATATATTTGTGTTTCAGTTTCTCTTCATTTTCATCTTTACAGTAATTTATTTGAATGCAGCCTTCTACCTCTAAGACATTTCAAGAATGGTTTTTGGGAAAGAAAGGACTTACAGTGGATTAAAATAGTGTCTTTTCTTTATGAGTAACATTTTAATCAGCGTGTATCACATCTGTCAAGGTGGCCAAGTGAGCCTCACACATACCGAGGCTCAAATGTAGTTACTTAGTTTTGTTTTGTTTTGTTTTAATTTTATTTTGAGAGAGAGAAGCGGGGAGAGAGAGAGTGGAGGAGAAACATCGATGTGTGGTTGCCTTTCGTGCGCCCCTACTGGGGACCTGGCCTGCAACCCAGACACGTGCCCTGACTGGGAATCAAACCAGCAACCCTTTGGTTTGCAGGCCAGCACTCAGTCCACTGAGCCACACTAGCCAGGGCCCAACTGGCTTCTTAGTTTAAACCAGGTTAATCAAATTCTTTTATCTGAGTGCAGCAATCGGTAAAAAAGATCATAATACTCATTTTGTAGTGCAGTTGCAAGGAATAAATGATTATATGTGTAGTCGTGTATGTATGTGTGTGTGTTTGTGTGTGTAAAGCCAGACTTGTTTGGCCAACCAGATGCAGACACGAAACCCAGCAGTCATTCGTGCCACAGTCCATCTCCGTCAGCATGTTCGCCCGTGTCTACGTATCCCTGCAGTGAATACCTGCCATCGGATGGTGTGCTCAGAGCTGCGGGCCTCGTCTTTCAACATCTTCCCATTCTCTCAAGGTCCAGGACAAGTCTGGAAAATATTACTTTCCAGTGGCATTCTCTAGAGAAATTTCAAGTTTAAAGCTGAGAGCTGGTAACATTCTCACTCGCGACAGAATCTTTTCACTCTCCTCCGGAACGTGTCTGCTTTGAACTGCTCTCCAAATCGACTCCTCTAGCAAGCCCATTGGGAAGCTCTAGGCTCGCCCATGGGCTCCCTCCTCTCACTGGAAGCATCCTCAGCTCAGCTCTGCCTCTCTATCGAGTATATTACAATGCAGTCATCTGTGCTGCCCTGCTGGACTGAACCTTTTTAAACTCTGTAATTCTAGTTCCCAGCTCGGGCTTTGCAGGGCTTCTGTAATGTATGTCAGATAACCATCCACACACACATGCATATAGACAAAGTGTTCTGTTTCTCATTCATCATTTCCTTCCTCGCTCCATATTGATATCTTCCTAATTGATCCATTGACATGAAATTATTTTTTGTGACATAAAATTATTTTCAACCTATTAGATACTAGTCATTAACATTAGATATTAATTATGTTATAACTCATATGGTTATCAACTAAATAGGAACAGTTCACACTTTGATTAATGTTTAATACTCCACAAGCTTTATTGAGACTTTATATGCCTGTCCCTATGTTCTATAATCAGTATGTCTTCAAGAAAGTAAACAAATAGGCATGCAGATCAATGACAATTCAATGCATTAGGGACATACAGCTTACGATGTAGGGATCTATCCAAAAAATTCTCTCTGAAGGAAGAAGCGACACCTAGCTTGAGTCCTGGGAGCCGAGTAGGGGGTAGCAAAAGAGGGGACATTTGTGGAACGAGCATTCCAGATGGGAGGAGCCGTGAGTGTCCAAGCAGAGGTCAGAGAAAGCATGAGGGCTGGAGGATGTGCACAGACAGGATTCAAGGTCTGGAATGTGGCGTGGGAGGCAGGCAGGAGCAGGGATGAATGAATCCAGATCTGTGTCTTTGCAGGAAATCAGGATTTTACCCTACAGGTAATGAACAAGAACTGAGGGTTTTGAAAATGAGGAATGGAATAAGCAAATCTGTGTTTGGGCATAAGCATTCTCGTAAAGAAACGCACTTGCACAAGCAAACAGACAGGACGGTCTTAAAATAACCCAGATTAGCAGCTATGAGGATTTCAACTAATCCTCAGCAAAGGATTAGAAGAAGATACCAATGAAAAAGGATCCACCGAACTGACAGTCCAGCTACTTACAGAAAACAAGAGAGAGGGAGGATTCTCTTTGGATACATGCAATGTCATGTAAACAGCCTGAGCGTGAGTAGATAAAGCAAGTTTACGAGGGGCAGTGACAGGAAAGGAGAGATGACTCGGTTGTTGAGCTTGCTGGACGAGACGTTCTAAACTGCACGGGTTCTGCAGGTTATATTTACAAGTATCACCCACATCTGCCACCTGTGCAGTTACTTAACACGCGTGTTGGTCCAGTATCTGTTTGTTGAGGTGATGAATGAGTCTCTGTGCAACAGGCAGCGTGCAAATGTCCATGAGCATCCGTATGCTGTTTGCAGTACCAGGGACCTGTGATAACGGAATGAAGATTAATGTGACTCTGGAGCACAATTAACTAGGAAAATTAATTTTCCTTCTGAAAGCTGCCACTGACACGTGAGCAGAAAAGAACATACCCTAGCCTCATAAACGAGAACTCTCCCAACATTGTAAGAATGTGTTTCTGTTCCTACAACTTGTTTAGTTCATGGCTCCACTTAGCCGACTACTTCCCTGCCCTTCTGTATCAGATCCTAGGGGGAATGAAGACCTATGTCTTGATGTATATATTATAAGTAAGGATTGGCTTAACACATCTGCATCCAGAATGGTACTACTAGTGGAAAACCCTTGTGAGAATTCGGAATCTAGTCCCTGAAAGATTTTCTGTATTCTGTGGTCCAGATGAGGAGCCCTAGCTAAGAAAGTCACCCCTCCTCCCCAATATTAGAACAATCAACTTTGCATAATGTTTTCTGATCTGGTAAGAGGGAAATTAAAGTTACTTTTGAGGCTTCTCTCCTTAAGGGTCCTACTCAATTTTCTCTCCACCACCACCTCATATAAATGGCTGATCTTGGATCATGCTTCACAACTTCTTAAATCCTCTCAAACAAGCAAGAGCTGGTCTCACTGACCCCCAGGCCCAGCACTAGCAGCAGCCAGCCTAGATTCACAGCTTGGCTTTGCCTGGGGATCTCCACGCCCAGCACAAGTAGCAGCCATCTCAGACTGCCTTATAGCTCAGGCTGTACATAGGTAGGGGCTGCCCTGGCCTGTACCACCCAGGAAACCCCAGGCCCTGCACACCCAGTGGGTAGCTACAGACCACATAGGAGCATCATCATCCTGTCCCCACACAGCCGATCCTCCATGGAGGGCTGAGGTTGATGGTAAGTGGTCACGGCCAATTCTTGCCCATGACTGGCCTTGGTAAATCCTTTCCACTGACCTGCAGGCAGCAACCAAGGCTCAACTATAAGATGAGGTATACTCAGCCCACAAGCAGGGTGCACCTTAAGTACTCAGCTTGGGTGATAGGGGAGGCTGTGCCACTGGACCCCCTTAGGCCACACTACCAAGGTAAGGAGGGAGTCATAGCAGCTCTACCTAATACATAGACACAAACAAAGGGAGGCTGCCGAAACAAGGAAACAAGGAAACGTGGCCCAAATGAAAGAACCAATCAAAACTCCATAAAAAGAACTAAACAAAATGGAGATAAGCAATCTATCAGATGCAGAGTTTAAAACACTGGTTATAAGGATGCTCAAGGAACTTAGTGAGGACCTAACAGTGTCAAAAAGATCCAGTCAGAAATGAAGGTTACACTAATTGAAATAAAGGACAACTTACAGGGAAACAACAGTGCAGTGGATGGAGATGAGATTCAAATCGATGATTTGGAACAAATCAGAACAACAAGATGATAAAAGAATCTAGGAAAAGAAAGATAGTTTAAGAAGCCTCTGGGACGACTTCAAGTGTTCCAACATTCACATCATAGAGGTGCAAGAAGAAGAAGAGGAGGAGCAAGAAATTGGAAATTTATTTGAAAATATAATGAAATAAAACTTCCCTAATTTGGTGAAGGAAATAGACATACAAGGCCAGGAAGCACAGAGAGTGCCAAACAAGATGGATGTAAAGAGGCCCACACCAAGACACATCATAATTAAAATGCCAAAGGTTAAAGATAAAGAGAGAATCTTAAAAGCAGCAAGAGAGAAAAATACAGTTACCTACAAAGGAGTTCCCATAAGACTCTCAGTTGACTTCTCAAAATAAACTTTGCAGGCTAGAAGGGATTAGCAAGAAATATTCAAAGTCATGAAAAGCAGGGACCTACAGCCAAGATTGCTTTACCCAGCAAACTATCATTTAGAATCAAAAGGCAGATAAAGAGCTTCCCAGATAAAAAAAAAATCTAAAGGAGTTCATCATCACCAAACCATTATTGTATGAAATGTTAAAGGGACTTGTTCAAGAAAAAGGAGAAGATCAAAGCTATGAACAATAAAATGGCAATAAATACACATCAACAATTGAATCTAAAAAACAAAGTGAGCAAGTAAGAAGAACAGAGATAGAATCATGGATACAGAGAGGGTTTTGATTGTTGCCAGATGGGAGGGGGGGTGTAGTAGAACACATGAAAGTTGAGAGGATTAAGAAGTACAAATAGGTAGTTACAGAACAGCCATGGGGATGTAAATGATAGAAAATGGAGCAGTGGAAGAACTTATACACGACCCATGGACATGAACAATGATGTGGGGATTGCCTGAGGGAGTGGGGGGTGCTGGGTGGAGGGAGGTAAAGGGGGGAAAATTGGGACAGCTGTAGTTGCATCGTCAATAAAACACAATTTTTTAAAAAGGAAAAACCCAGACCTGGGATAACAAAGTGCACTAACTAAAGAACTTACCGAGATATCATATTGAAGTGTGGATCTGCAAAATACGTTGCTTTCTGTCCTCCTTAGGAGATTTTTAGTAACAATTCAGAGCCTTTAAGAGGGAAAAGGAATATTCTATGTGCTCTATCTGAATTTCAACTTTATTTTCTTAAATGGACTGTTTAAAACCTGATCGAAATTAATGAGATTTGGTTCAACAAGCATAAGTTGAGCTCATACTGACTGCCAAGAATTGTGTATTTTCTACTGTTCTCTTTAATCATTCCTCCATATGCCTTATAAGTATATTTTCAACTCTATTCTGTGGCAATATAAATTATAACATTACATCTACTTAAGGAATGTGGGCTTCTCCTAAGTCCAGTTCAGATATTGGGGCCCAGTACAAATTTAGGCTTATCTTTACATAGCTTATGTGTATCTTTATTACTGAGAGTGTAAAAAATCATGGATAAGTGGGATGATGGAAAAAGGGGACATGAATGTGTCACCTTCGCTAATATTTAATTTAAACCAGTAAATGCATATTGTTGGTAGAACTATGTTCAGTATACACTTACCAACACTCCAGTAATGGTGCTTCAGGGACCTAAGTACCCTTGATAAATTTTGTAGCTTAAGTTGGCCTCCAAAATCTTGGAGTGGAATATTAATTGGTTCTTACGTCATATATTCACTATGATCTAAGCTTTCGCCAGTCCTTTCATCTAAACGGTAAGTTCAGATGACTTGCTAAGGAGGATACACTGACAAATGTGTGAAACAGGACCTGTACCATCATGGTTAGTACATGGACCGGTGGAGAGGCCCCGCGGCTACAGCCTCGGGGCGTTTGGGGAAGGCTTCATGAATGAGATCAGGACGCTTAATCTACTTAAGTGAAAGGCGGTATGTGGGCACGTAGAGGATTCTGGGAATGGGGTTTTCCAGGACTGCGTAATAAAAGCAGTCACTTAAAGAGACAGGTGACAAAAAGCTCGGTGGGTGTTGCTGGAAAGACGGACGGTTGAGATCTCTGAGAGCAGCTGCCTCGTCTCATCTCGCTCCACGCCCCCACAGACCACGCCGTACAAAGCACGTGATTGGAGCTGAGGACGTGCTGAGGTTGGGGTTACAGGGAGTTTTCGTTGGAATCGGGAAATGGGACCAGATTACGGAAGGTTTGGAAAGCCGGGTTAAGGAACTGGGACTTACTCCATGGACAGTGATATCCAAATGTGGATTTTCCGGAGACAGCAAGTCAGGATTGGGAAGGCTTGTCTCTACTTTGCCTGTGAAACCTTGCCCACGATAAGTAACAGGAGGTGAACTAAAAATGACTATTTGTGCAGCTCGAACTTCCTGCCCATTCAGTTCACTTACTAAACCTAACTAGAATTCACCTTTTTTCAAGGTGTTTTGTAGCGTCATTCTATTTAAGATAGAAAACCAATAACAACTTGTTTTCTTTTACATCAGTATAGGGAAGGTAATTTTTTAACCCTTTTAATTTACAAGTAACGTGCAAATAAAGCAATAGTGTCAGTGTACTACCAAGCAGCTTTACACGTTTGCTGAATGTTGTTCTTAAAGAGATCTCCAGAGCCTGCTAAATCTATATACGTACCATTCTATGATTTAAAAAAGTACGTTGCAAATTCTTTTTCAGTGATATGTAGTATCAGACCTATTTAATTCATTTTTCTCTACAAAAAATCTGCTTTTGGATCAGTGAAAATGCTATGAAATTTAAGCACACGTCTCAACACTAAAGAAGTGCTTTCACGTGAGGCTCTTACAGTGTTTCCTTAAACGAAGAGAAGAGCTTCTCTGCATTCATGCCTTGCACATCCTCGGGTGCTGTGTTGTCTGCACACTGTCACACAACCCCAGTGTAAGCAAATGCTGTCTGTCTTACATCATTTTCACGTTGGTCACTATTTATGGACACCAATGTAAATTTTATTTTTCCTTGTGCATCTAAATGGCATGGACTCTTTAGCGTCCCTTTCTTCTTCCTCTTATTAAATGAGTAAAGCAGCCGGCATTACCTGACATTTGAATGGAAAGAAAAATGGGTGGAGCTTGGAAAGCATTTCTGAAGTGTTTAAATAGCTCTCTCTCATTAACAATGAGATTAGCATTCACTTTACAGTGTTCTACGATTATCTGAAAAAGATTGCATAATTAAAGCAAATGTGCCCAACATTTAATTATAGATGCGTTGATATCTAAAACACGATTTTAAGCTTCGGTTATAAAGATGATGCAAAAGTTGGATAAAGACTCGAAGCAATGGCGTGTTGCCCCCTTGGATTTTAGAGCACGTTTTATGGAGCTTTGGGACTAAAACACGTGCTCGTGAGCAATCCTGTCAGCCCAGCAACAGGGCACTCCGAGTGTGAGGGTTTGCTTCTGGGACCTAGTAGATAGAGAGAGACCACAGACGCAGCGAACATTCCACAGGGCCCAGGACAGCACCGAATCATCCGTCTGCACATGCCAGGAGGGGCGAGGCTGAGGCCCCTTGGTCTCGGGAGTCTCATTAGGCTTCCTACATTGGAGCACAAACCCAGTAATGAAACAAATCGGATAACATGGAGAAAGATCTTGGTTGAGTTTGTTTCATTTCTCTCCTTTCAAATGTTCACTCTCACTTTTCTTCTGAAGCTTCAACTGCCATCCATCTTTCTGTTTAGGGATTTCTGATGATGATAACAGTGATGATGAAAAATAGCAAAGAAAGAAAGATCCTGACAAATCAATATTCCAGGACTGAGGGATTTTATTTCCTGGTCTTCAACAATAAATGCTTTCTTGCTTTCAATTGATATTCTTTTAAAACAGATTAATATCCCTTTTTGAAATACATGAATATACTATTTTTTTCTGGTCACGGTATAATAATGGAGCCCTTATCTTTCATCACTTAAAATTTACATGTGATCATTTTAAGTGTTCCGGGTTCTAGGGAACATTTTTGATTAGGATGCTCTGGAAGGGCTGGGAGTTGGCCATATCCTGGAAATTGCCTCTTTGCAAAATTTGTTCCTCTTTAGAAATTGGAACATGGACAGGATGTTTGATAACATTAATAAAGTATTAATTTTAGGTGTGCTAAGGACATAACGGTAAATTTTGTTTTATGATTATTGATATTTCAGTGATGAATACTAAAATTTTATAGTGGATGGATGTATCACAATTCAAAATAAGAAAGGAGAGGGAAAATACAGGGCTGGGCAAAAGGAGGTTTACAGTGCATATGGAAAATAATACAGTAACAAATGATGATACAAGAATAAACTCTGTGTTTCACCTACTCACAGCTCTAAGTTTGTATTAAGGTATCATCAGTAAAACAAGTTTAGCTGTGAGTTGGTATTTGTTTAAGTTGGGCAATGAACACAAAAGGTTTTATAATTTTACTATTATATTACACTGTTCTACAAATTGATTAGACTATGATATTTTTCTTCCTACTAGTATTACAACTGTATACTATTTATTATACTACTGTGCTTTTTAACATGTTTAAAATATTCCAGAATAAAAACATTATTCAAACAGGAAAAAAAGGGATCCCTTTTTGAAACTCTTATCTTTTTAGATGTGTCCGCATGCCCCAACTTCTCCACAAACCTGAGATGAAAATACTGTTTGACTGTGTATCTGGTTCTGTTGAACGTGACTTGGAAAAGGTGTTAGCGCATCTCAGTTATGCTTGACAATGAGCAGGTGTCTTACCTGAAGGGGGGCAGCCAGACATCCGTGGTGGGAGAGTGCCTGGTGTTCACTGTTTGTGCGGACCAAGTGGGTCAGGGAGGAATTTATAACAAGGTAACGAGGATAAACCGTAAGGGTGTTTGACCCAAGTTTTCATTTCGCTCTGCCTAAAAATCGCAAGCTAAAACTTGGCCTATTGTCTTTAGTCCACTGGTTTCTCCCCTGGACAGGTTCTGTTGTTTGACTAAGCCAACATGCAACAGAGGAGGTCTGTGTGGAAGGGGAAAGATACCCACTGAGCCCTGGGCTCGGCCACCATTATAAAGGGCTTTGTGGGCCACCCATGGTTGCTGCCACGTATATGTCGTTTTACTTTTCTTTTTTAGAAACCTTTACAAATGTGAAAACCATTCTCTACTCAGCACAAAAAGGAGTAAAAAATGTGATGGTTGGATTTGGCTGGAGGGCTCTGGATGTAACCGTATTTCAAAATTAGCCGTTTCTCCACACTGGGCTCATTCTATGTAAGATAATGCCAGCAAAAACATTCTGTAAAAAATACTTTACTTATCGTTACGATCCCTGAGCACACGTCACCTCTATTAACTAAAACAGGCTGTAATGAAACTAAGTGCTGATGTGGCTTATTTTTGATTATCAGTGCATACTTGAGCGGTCTCTACACAGACTGCTTATTTCAGAACTTCAGTAATATGTTTTTGATTGTGGCTATTGCCTTGAATTTTCTCATTTGTTGTCATGGCGAGTGATGCTTCTTGGACTGAGAAAAGGTCAACAGATATTTGCCTCTGTAAGAATTCATCTGTGAATGTGCACATTTTCTCAGTGGGGGGACTGCTTCGTTTACCTAATACGTTGTAGCTGTTCTCTTCCTCAAAGAGAGACTTCCAGCTGACCTCTCTACTAATATTTTGGATTACTCAGAAGTGGAAAATGAAAACCCTATAGGTAGGATATTAGTTTTTTCCCTACTTGAAGGCCTCTCTGTGGCTACTCATGTACCGGACTTGTAGAACTCATGGTAATCTCTCAAGACAGGGAAAGAAAAGAAAAGGAAAGGCAGAGGCTTTTAAACAAGATGTAACGGAACAAACATCTAATAAGAGATGTGTAAGAGTCAGATGCTCATGGGCTGAACGGCACAGTCTCTGAGGGAGAGGGTACACAGCACACCCCCTAGGAGGGTCACAGAATACCCCTTCAGAAGCCACAGTGATTCCAGTGGCCCAAAAGCCACTTCAGAGATGCACTGTCCCCATAACTCATACCTTACTTTATTTTTAAAAGATTTTATTTATTTATTTTTAGAGAGAGGAGGAATGGAAAGAGAAGGAGAGGGAGAGAAACATCAATGTGTGGTTGCCTCTTATGCACCCCCCACTGGGGACCTGGCCTGCAACCCAGGCCTGTGCCCTGACTGGGAATTGAACTGGTGGCCCTTTAGTTCGCAGGCCCACACTCATTCCGCCAAGGTAAACGAACCAGGGCTCATATCTTACTATAAATCTCCCCACAGAAGGGATAACGAAGCCTGTGAGTCACCATCCAATATAAAGTCTCCCCACTGGGAAGAGCCCTCAGCCAGGCCATTGCGTGGGCTGCTGCCCAGGATATAGATGACCGTCTTTGCGACGGACATTAATCTTGGTCAAACCAGCTCTCACAGACAGATATTCAAAGTCACGTGACGAAAGCTTACCTACCAACTTGCACACACAAAAATTATACCGTTTCTCACCAGTGGTATAGAAAGGCGCTTCCGGCCAATGTCAGGACCAGTTCGCTGAAATGAGATTTTTTCTGCCTGTCAATGTTTTGCTTAATCTTTTTCCATAATAACCTTTATCTTATCCTCAGTCACAGCACAGACACCCTCTTAGGGACTTCTTTTTTTTTTTTACATTAGAGATGCCTCAACACCTTTGAAATTCTCTTGAAGCTTCATTTTGCAGAGATTCTTGGCCGAGGACACTTGGTTCTGGGTGCTACCGGCAGCTCCCCATCACCTCGCACCCCTCATTATTACCAGGACTTCTTTACAAACTTTTATTTTAACTTCACTCTCAGTTCATTTTATGAGCCAGCTGTAGATGGATATGCTTGTGTCATGAAGCAATCGATTTGGAGGAGAGCAGAGCTACCTTCTGGAGAAAGAGGCTGAGTGACGTTACCATCCAGGGCACAATACTTAGAGGGCTAGCACCCCCGGGGTATCCCACGAGACCGCCTTTCCTCAGACAGACTTCACGCACAAATACCTTCCTTAAGAGCTTTGCCGTAACATTGGAGATCAAGACCAAACTTCTTGTCCATGGAGGAACACTTGCTAGCCTAGTCAAACTTCCGTGCTCCAGCGGTGGCTGTTCCTACAGTTCTTGACGACTCCCTTCCCCAACTCTCCTCTGAACTTGTGCTCGGGATGCTGGTTCACGGAACGTCCTGACTTTCTCGCCCCTCCCTTTTTCCCTGTGCCCTCCACCCCCACGGGCTAAGCCCTGGGTTTCCCCTCAGAGCCTGAGTAAGGCAGGCCCTTCGTGCCACCAAAGGTGTAGGGGACTGCTATGATGAATGACATGTTATCTGGATTTTAAGATTGTTATGCCCATTAAAGTCACTAGCAGACAGTTTGGCTTTGGAATTATTCTCAAGCTGTTTTATATGTCATGCTTGAATTTTTAATAAAGTATACACTTTTTGAGGCAGAATCGATGTCTTTCATTAATTTCGTATTCCCATATTTTCTTTGAAGGTGCCGGTTACAGGAAAATCGTCTGTTGACTTAAGCTGAAACTGTCACTCAATTTCCGTTTCTTTTTGCTACCTTTTCCCAGTTTTTCTTAAGGAACCCTGCTTTAGATGTATTTCTGGCAGCTACAAGACTTCATTTTCAAAAAAGAGCCTCATTAGTATCACCTCAGAACGAGTTAGGAACATGGGCGCTCTCGGGGCCCACTGCGGACTGACTGGGTCCTACTCTGCTTGTTTGGGTTTTGGTTTTTTTTTGAAGCAAGCTACCCAGGGGAGCCTTGCACATATTAAAGTATGGAAAGCGCTGCGCTGAAGAATCCAGTCGGTATCAGTTGACCACTAAGTTTCACGTTAAAGCCAAAGAAATGTCTATTTAAATTTCTGTTTTATTATTCATGTATGCATGTGCATATGTGTGTGAGAAAGAGGAAGAGAATGCCAGAGAAAAAACTGGGAGGGAATTTCTTCTCCTTTCATTCTCCTTCTCCTCCTCCTTCTCTTCCCCTCCTTCTTCTTCCTCCTCCTCCTCCTCCTCTTCTTGCTGTAGTAGACTCACCTCAGAAATATCTAGTAAATACGTTTTCTATTTAGACTATTATTTTTGCTCTACTTATTTTGGGTAAACATAAGCAAAGCTATCAAGGTATTATATCAGAAAAACACACTAGAAGTATTTATGAGCTGAAATCATTTGATGAATTTTTAAAAGCTGACTGCTTTTTAAAGGCATTTATAATTCAAGATACTTGATTAAGGTTTAAAGAGTTGAGTGTTGGTAGATTTAAAATCGAAAGGAAAGGTTTGTGGGGGTCTAGTGGATATTTGAAGAGGGATAGGAGCAGAGAAATTGTGTTCTTAGCCCTCTTAGCTTTGATATTTTTGTTACAGCCACATAACCGGTCCCCTTTAATCTTCTGTTTGTCACATGGCCAACATGGGGCTAGAGATGACCGTGTCCCACCTGCTCAGTAGGTGCTCTGAGAATAACTGGGGTAGTCCATCGGGCGCTTTGACTTGCCAAGGACTCGCAGTATAAATATGTAGTCGACATCGGTTTATAAATAGTGTTGAGCAGAGCTGACTTTATGCAGACATTACTCCATTGAAGTCACAGTGGAATTTTAAGACAGACATCCTCGGGAAGGGGAAGGGATGAGAGGTCAAGGTGTAGAAAGTATAAACCTTAATGGAACATATGCATATCCAATAGTGTAAAATAGTCATATCGTAAACCTGTGATAATCTATAAGAGATAAGAGCACTGTGACTTCTGGTGGATGGAGGCAAACTCCTCACAAAGATGTGATCACTTGGAACGTTGTATTCAAATGTGAGCACCTCGTTTTCTGAAGAATATTTCCATTCTGATATAAGTCATTCTACTTTTCATTGTCAGTTGTTTCATTCACTCCCTTTTCCTTGAACCAGGTGATATTGTGGGACTGAACCCATGGCAGGCGCTAGACACTGCAAGTGGGATTGTTGCTCTTTCCACTAAAGGCCGTCCAGCTGAGAGTAGAGAAACACGGTGAAAACAAGTCCAGTAATGTGCTGGAAAGGCTGAAATGCAAGACAGTGAAGGTTGAAAGGACACACAAAGGAAAATTCTCCCTGGGTTACTTAAGAAAGGGTGTGCATGGGTGTGAAGCCATCGTACCTGAGACAAGTCCAAGGGATTGGTAATGGTTGCTTTGTGAACAAATTGTTTACAAGAGGGTGGAGGGAGTGAGAGAGGATACATAGTTCACAAATTTGGAGAGGTGCTTGATATACGAAGCATTGCTTTTTTTCTTGATTCTAGCAGGTAGGGCCAAAATCACAGGGAAAACCCGGAGAGAAGGAACGTAAGGGATAAAGGACAGGGACTCCTGGTTGAGGAGTGAGTGCCGTACTGCGCTGGGTTTGTACCGGGCGCGTGACAGGCACCGGATTGGTTCATCCTCATTACAACTTTGCTGATTCACACTTGTCTGAGGTGCCACCACTAGGCCAGTACTCAGAGCCCCAGCTGACCCCCCTCATCCTCTGTGTTAGGACAGATAAAATGACCAAATACACATGGAGAGTTAACGTGTGTTTGACAAGGCAGTAACTTTAGATGATCTTAATAATCTTAAATGACAGGATGGGCAGTAGGAGAGGACACTGATAATTGTGCAAGTATGACTGTCTACGAATTGAAATGATCGATTATATCTTTAGGAAAAAAGTAAAAGGTATGTTATTTTTTTTAGAATATGTCTCATGATATAAAACCGAGGTACACCTAATTATTCCTTTATATCCATATTTAAAAATAAGTTATACACAATCTCTATTTCAAAAAATTACAAAAATATAAAATAGCTTTAAATACATCAACTACTACAAAACTTACATCTATTTAATGTTTTATCCTACTTTAATTTTTTTAGCGCTTTACTCAAATCCATTTCACACTTAATATGTATCTTCTAGCCAACCTTGTTGTGCAGATGTTCAGCCAGATGTTGCCATCGCCTGAGCCAAAGAGACATTGCTTTACTAGTTCAGTACTGCCAATATGGATTACCAATGCAAATTTAAAAAAGAAAACCTAAGGGTTATATTTTTTCTTGCACACTCTTATGAGACACTGGGTTAGAAACCTAAGTAATTTGGGGGAAATAAGTACTTTGATGTACAAGAGAGGCACTTTTATTTCATGATATCAGGTACAAAAGAAAGAAGCGATGTGGCCTAGGTTACTATTAGCCGTCGAAGTATGAATTTTTCCATAAATTCTGGAAACTCAGGTTCCAACTCAATACCTTACAAACGTCTGCTGGAAGTTCCTGATTGGCTCTGTGTTACGGCAGTGCCAGCCTCTGTCTTAGAGGCCCAGGAAATGTTGCCCCAAAATTCTTAAGGCTGTTTTCCCTGCCGTAGGAATTGACTGCTCAGGTAGGTGGCAGTAATCTCAGGAGGAAGGAATGTCTAGAATCAAGGTAACTGATGTCAACAAAGATAGCACCGGATAGTTGATCTGTCTCATACCCTAACGAACTCTAAGTATTCACAAAGTGTGTGAGGCTGAATTGAATCTCCTGGACACGCACCTTATGATGTTGAAACTGGAAACAGGTTTCTCAGGTGGCTGCGATGAGGAAACTGACAAGTTTCCTCCTGGGGAAGTGAAATAACTTACCCTGTAAAGGCAGTAACTTATCTTGTAAAGAAAAACAGGAGAATCCTACAGAGTTAAAATTAACACACAAAGCCTCATTACTTTCGCACAGGGTTCTAATTTACCAGTTTGTATCCAGGTAAAACTAACCTATTTCCAAGTCACTTTGCGTGAAGAACCTGAAAGTAGTGATTACGGCACTGGGAGATTCCTAGCTGAGTCCTCAGAGAGTAAACAAACAAACAAGGACGAAGCAGAAGTAGTGAAACAACCGACAGGATGTCGGAAGTATGCCAGGAGACTTCAAAACACTTGGCTCTGTAGGCTGCGTTCCCCTTGTTCATTAAGAGTTCAATTTCATTTTATTTTGTACTTTATTTTACTTTTTTTTGTGAAATAATGTGAGCACCCCCAAAAGCTACCTTCTTACCTGATGACTAAGGAGACATCTACATTAGAGAAAATTGTACCCAACCTTCTAGAAACTTCCCCCTTACAGACATTGCACGGAACCCTCAAAGACATGCTTAGCACAGGCACAGACAGTGTTTGGCAGTTTGATTACGAAGGGAAGATACTCAGCAGAGCATCTGATATTTTAGCACCTAAAACTGAAGATTAAAACTTAGTGTGGGCTTTGGGTTTGTCCGTTATTGTGGATGTACTCATAAGCATTTTAAAATAACTTTCTCTGAGTTCAAAACATAATAATGTTACCATAGGGTAGCTATCTTTAAAATGCCTTACATCAGTGAGGTGGCAAGGCCAATGTTTAGGAAACAATTACAAAGTCCAGCGTAAGAGAAGAAAAGTAGTGGCAAACTAATATGCATATAATTTCTAAGAAGCCTAAAGGCTAGTATAAGATACAGCGGACTGAGTTGGTTCTGCTGTCTTCATCCTTTACACAAACACACAGGTGCCCGCCACACACGGAGTAAATACACAGAAGCTCACGCTCTCTGTACCACCTAACACAGGACTCTTCATTCAGCAAGTGCATCTCCAAAACAGTGCCAAGAGAAAATTCACAGGGAAGCACCTGTCCCCTTCATGTGGACTCCAAAAATTAAGTTCCTGAAATCTCATCTCATCAATTTATTTTACTTTTTTTAAAGATTTTATTTATTTATTTTTAGAGGGGAAGGGAAGGAGAGAGGAAGAGAAATATCAATGAATGGTTGCCTCTTGTGTGTCCCCTGCTGGGAACTGGCCTGCAACCCAGGCATGTGCCCTGACTGGGAATTGAACCTCAATCATTTGGCTCGAAGGCCCGCGCTCAATCCACTGAGCTATGCCAGCCAGGGCTCATCTCATCAATTTTATGATCAGAAGGTTTACTTGTTAAAATTTCTGAACATGTGGCATTTCTTAATTCTGTTCTTTACGTGGAAACAAAGACTGGGGAGCCTTTTAAAAAGAAGGGACCATGCAAAATGATTTTCACACAGACTAGTGGCTTTCTATTCTCATGAATATGTCTTCTGTCTTTGTTTGTTCTTTCTCACTGAGGAACTGTTGAGATGATGAAAGATAATGACTGAAGGATTTTGTGCTGGTAATGAATTCAGCCTTTTCTGACTTCTGAGAGGACTCGGTCAGTGTAAGCCCATATTTAGTCCTTAATGTTTACATAGGTGATTGAAACTCATTTTGTACAATACGTTGCTATTTGCTTCAATGATTTAATTCATATTGGTGGTTTTGAAGCTAAAATTTTAAATAATTTTTAATTTTTTTAATAAAAATGACAGTCCACAGGAATTTAGTTAATGGGTGTTGGAAAATGTGTTTATTGCTTTTATCATTTAGTTAGCTGGCGAATACGAAAATCCAAACTTGCGAAGGTGCGCTTCATGTATTGGGAATCTGAATGTTCAAAGAAGCACCCTCCTTAAAGTTATTTATGTAGCCGCTCTGTGCACATGGGACAGAAATGTCATGCCGTCTCCCTGGGAGCGTGTGAACTGCCCAGGGCACACCCTGCCACCCCCACACGGTGCCGCTGCTTCCCAGGACTCTCTCAGCCAGCGTCCGGGCTCACTTTGGTTTCTGTTCGCAGGACACCACTTGCTTTCTGCTGCCAGAATTCATAAAAACTGCCCTCTCAGCGCAGTTGCTTCCTGTTTTCAACTCTATCTCCGATTCATTATTCCCTTTCTACCGCTACTTTGTTATTTCAAGGAAAATGGACTGGACTCCCTAGGAGAGATAAATATGTTTCAGCTTTTCCTTGGAACCAAATGCTTCAATTGTTTGAAAAAGAAGACTTTTTAGATTGAGTATTGGCAATTGGATACTTTTAATTGTCGAAAGGAATTCGCTGATAAAATAGTGACTGCTGTTAGCCATTGGTTTCTCCCACCATGAGACTTTTTGATTTGTGGAGGCTTTAATGGCGTTTGAAAAAAATAACCAAACCAATCTTTCTTGCTTTTACAGAGATCTGCCTGCTGACCAAGGGACGCCGCACCGCCAGTGTCCGGGCCGATACGTACTGTCGTCTGTATTCCCTTTCTGTGGACAATTTCAACGAGGTCCTGGAGGAGTACCCGATGATGAGACGAGCCTTTGAGACCGTTGCCATTGACCGACTAGATCGGATAGGTACTCTCTTTGGCTTTGTCTTCTTCGTGCACAATTTGGATTTAATCTAGTGGCCTGATACGTATTTGCAATAATCAGTCCCAGATGCTAGTTCATAGGCTGCTTGTTAATTAGCGTAGAAGTAGCAGTTCGCTGTATCCCTATTTCTGGAAAGAGCTGAGGCTCTGTCTTTCTCTTCTCAGTGTTCTAGGTTTATTTACTCGTGTCTATTTTCACTAGCTTCGCAATCTGATTTCCCCTGTGATGCCAAAACAATTTGAATCTTCAGGTAAAAAACGATAAAAATTTTATATAGCATTAACATAGAACTAAAAATACTAATGTATGAGTCTACATTACAAACCATAGTGAGCACAAGGATATTTTTTATTTTTTAGAATCAACTTTACATATTATCCTTCTATTAAGAATTGAGTATGTGTGTTAACTAACTGTCTCGGTAGAAACTTCTTGAAATGTTTGTAATGCAGACTCAAGGAGAAAAGCCTTGCTAGGAATGTCCTGCATAGATGCTATACTTTGCACACATCCATTTATTTTAATCTTCCCTGCTCTAAAATAAAAGTGTATACATTAGGCCTTGTTAGTTACACTAGTTCAAAGATTTGAATAGTTGTCATAGTCAAATTAGATCAGCGTAGCTTACAGTTAGCTTTCCAAGATATGCTGGAGCATCGTGATGTGAGAATGTGGTATGCATTCATTTTCCACATCCAGGTCCTCCTCCCTGCGCTACCCTGCTCTGCCCCTCTTCTCTGCTTAACTCGACTAACCTTCATATCCCAGTTTAGGCATCCCACTCCCAAATAGGCTGAGGACCCTCCACATGTTCTCCCACACCCCCGGGAAGCTCCTCCATCACAGCCTGCTTTCATTATTGTGATTGCACTAGAGATGCTAAGCTTTGTAAATGCAGAGATCATGTCTAATTCGTTATTACGTTCGCAGTACCTGGTACACAGAGAATATAATGGAAGAGAGGGAGGGAGGGATGGAGGAATCAATGACCTCGGAGGAGATGGGGTTGGGATCACTTGAAAGTAAACAAAGAGGTATTTCAACTGCTTCCCTCTTATGAAAGGTAAGGACCTGTGATTGATGTTTTGACATGTGAGCTTTTCTTCGGCACTTTGCGTCTTTCCCGCCCTCTGTATTAGTGGGATCGGAAATTAGGTTAGGAGAAGTAAAGGTGGTACCTGGATGTTACCATTTGGCTTAACACATACATTAGGAATTCACATTGACAACTGAGACATTGAACATGATGTAGTACCCTAGGAGGTATTGCTCATAAGATGAGTGAGTACTCCTCGAGGCATCTTCATTAATTTGAAAACAACTTCCTTCATCGTGGTGTGTGAACGTTCATGGAGAGCTAGAGACTAATTTCTGAGAATATGAATTGTTTTCCTAAATTTGCTCCACATCTCTAGAAAAAGCATTAAAATCAAGATATTTCTATAAAAAAATACCTGTTTATGTGATACAGTCTCATCGAATTTATTACAGTCAATTTTTATAAGACTGTATGAAATGGTTCGTAATCAATAATATAGGCAGTGGAATTGCTGGTGAGCATCAAACATTTTCATTTTTAATTCTTATAAAATTCTAACAGTGGATGAAAACTTACAGTATGTTTGTACACACTCACAGATACTTTTGTTATGAAATGTGGACAGTTCATCGATTTCAAAGAAATATTATTTTCAGTAGTGCGGTCCTTTCTTATAAATGTATACTATAGTTAGTTAAGGGAATATGCTATAGGCATCCCTAACTGAGAAATGTTTATTCTTTGGGAAAGTATTAGGACATTTCTGCAAAGAGAGATAGGTAACTACCTATTCTGGCATTAATTTAAAATGATTGCAACTTGAAACTAACAGAATTTGAATGTCAACAACTATACATCAATCTCCAACCAGATCCAAAATAAGGTGGGACTATACATCAATGTCAACTATATATCTACAACCAGATCCAAAAATTACTGCTTTTCCCAACATCAAGTAAATGTTAGCATATATTTTCATTCAAAAACTACTTCTTGTCACTTTAGATGTTGTCCTTAATTACTGATTTGGCAAATTGATTCATTTTTAGTTACCATGTTCACCTGGGTATTATCTTATGACCGATGTCATCAAAAGTCACTAAGTTTCATCAAGCTACTACTTATTCGCAGTTATTCTGCCAGAGCGTGTCTGCTAATTGCAAACCAGTGCAGTACCTCTCCTTCCTAGGAGAGGTACTGGTAATTGAGGTTCTGGAGTGGGCCGAGAGCCGCCACACTGGGTCCTCACAGCCTTTCAGAAGGGAAGATTACACAGGGCTCTCCATCTGGCTGCATACAACAACCCCCTGGGGGAACTGGCTGTTACAGTGTACAGCCTGCACCCCATGGCTGGCTTTTCTGATTTAAGTGGTAGAGTACAGATGGAAATCAGTATGTTTTAAAACTCCAGAGATGAGAAAAATATGCAGGTAAGGTAGAAAAATCACCCATCAAAACCAAAGTCCTTTATTTCACCAACTTGCATGTGAGTGTCCCCTGGGGATCTCAGTGACACGCATGTGGTTCGGCCGTGGGTGAGGCCAGGAGACTGCGTTTCCTGCAAGCATCCCCAGGACGCAGATGCGCTGGTCCTTTGTCTGTGATGCATCTACCGTCATGTTCCCCGTGCTGGTGCTTAGGAACCACGTTTTCTTGGGTGTTGTCCTTCCCCTGCCTTTGTCTGTCTCCTTTCCAGTACAATGGGATGCAAACACACCTACTTCAAAGAGTTGAGGCGAATACAATAAATCTACCTACAGCCTCTGGTAGGGTGCCTGTCACTTCCTAAGAGTTCCATCCCTTTCTTGAAAAAGCTTTCAACCTCCGTCTTCATTCCAGGCCCATCCTGGTGCAAAGGCCCTTTCTCTTCCCCTCTTCAAGGGAGCCCTCATGCCAAGTGTCTTCCTTCCTTTCGCGGCGTGGCTTTTCCCCCCTTAACAGACTTTTCTCCTTGACTCACACGGAAAGTTAGATTTCCCAGAATGCCACGGGGAGCAGGAAGGGCAGGGGCCCCGTTTCCACGTGGGTCTGCAGGTGAGTGCTTGGCTCTGGAACCTCCTCGACGGGGCACAGACAGACTTGCTTTCAGGAGCCACTGTCCCCAGGGTTGCCACCCGTCCCTCGTGCGCGTTCTGAGTGCCTGTTTTTCTCTCGCTGACAGGAAAGAAAAATTCAATTCTTCTGCAAAAGTTCCAGAAGGATCTTAACACTGGTGTTTTCAACAACCAGGAGAACGAGATCCTGAAGCAGATCGTGAAACACGACAGGGAGATGGTGCAGGCCATCGCTCCCCTCAGCTACCCGCAGATGACAGCCCAGAACGCCACCTCCGCTGCGGCCACGCCCACCTCCCGCGCCAGGACGCAGTCGCCGCCCGTGTACACTGCGACCAGCCTGCCCCATAGCAGCCTGCACTCCCCCAGCCCCAGCACGCAGACCCCGCCGCCCGCGGCCACCGTCCTGTCGCCCTGCTCCTACACCGCCGCGGTCTGCAGCCCGCCGGTGCAGAGCCCGCTGGCCGCCCGGACTTTCCACTACGCCTCCCCGACCGCGTCCCAGGTGTCCCTCGTGCATCAGCAGCAGCAGCAGCAGCAGCAGCAGCTCCCGCAGCCCCAGCCCCCGCAGCCCCGTCCGCAGTCCCCGCAGCCACAGACGCCCGGCAGCTCCACGCCGAAGGCCGACGCGCACAAGAGCACCCAGGCTCTGCACAACACCAGCCTGAGCCGGGAGGTCAGGCCCCTCTCCGCCTCGCAGCCCTCGCTGCCCCACGAGCTGTCCAGCCTCATCTCCAGACCTCATCCCACGGTGGGCGAGTCCCTGGCCTCCATCCCTCAGCCCGGGACGGCTGTCCACGGCGCGGGCCTGCAGGCGGCCGGCAGGGGCACCGTGCCCCAGAGAGTCACCCTGTTCCGACAGATGTCGTCGGGAGCCATTCCTCCCAACCGGGGAGTCCCTCCTGCCCCGCCTCCACCAGCGGCTCCTCTGCAGAGAGAGTCCTCAGTCTTACACACAGACGCAGACGCGGAAAAGCCACGATTTGCTTCGAATTTATGATCCCTGCTGATCCTCGAAGCAGACTCTAATAAACTGAGCGTGGTTTCAGATCTTATTTTATTCTATCTCCTGGTACATCCCTATAGCCTACTATGAAGAGATATTTTAGACAGCTCTGGCCTACATGCAAAATGTAAAAAAATATATATATGTATACATATACTATTAAATATAGATCTAAAATCCCAAGAGAAGTTCAAAAGACTTGTTTAGCATTCAGTGTTACATGTCTTCCTTCCTTTAAATCATTAAAAGGTTTAAAATGTTGTTGTAAGATTATTTATTTTTAATCTACCTTTACTTAATTCCTTTGATATATGTATTTCTCGTTTTTATGAGGAGTTCTTGGATTCAATGCAAACAAAACTCTGATTTTAAAAAGGCAATTCAAGTGATCGCCAACCAAAACTTCTTTCTTTCACTAGCTGTGTCTCTGCATCCAAATTGTTAATCGTTAATTATGGAGGATTAACTAGCACCCCCTTTTATAGATCTAAATTATATTTTGGTGCTTTCAATTTTGAATTAGGTTAAAAAACAATTATATATGCTTGGCCACAGTAGGAGACTAGTGTTACCACTGTTACGAATATCTCTAACCTCAAACATGTTCATTGATCTCTCAGAAAGCGAGGGAGTATGTCTCTCTTCATGTATTATTGGACTTTTACCAAGACTCAATCAATGTTAATTGTAAATAACTTTTTCCACCCAGATAAAAATAGCTACTCTGTGCTGTATGAAGGTCAAAGTCATCGTCTAAGAATTTAGTTTTATTGCTTCACTTCAAAACTTAGAGTTTTAAATTTTACAAAAACTGATTGTGGCAATTATTCAAATGTAATGCAATGGCTTGAAACCGACAATGTTATTTTAACCTGCAATGTTTTATGCAAAATTGTATGCTCGATTCTACAAATTGCTTGTATTACACCAAAAACCATTACTTTTCTTCCTTCTTTCCATAATCAAGCATCTGAAAATAGTCCCTGCATGCTTTTTGGAAAAAAAAAAATAGTTTCAAAGCAGTCATTGTAGGGAAAGGCTGATAGCGTTTCTCGTTTCTAGAAAAGTATAACAATTTCATTAATTGCCTAACTTAAAATCCCTATAAGGCTGACCTGGATCTCTGACTTAAGTCTAGAAGTGAGGTTTTCACTTTCATTTACTATTATTACTATTATTGTTATTATTATTATTATTATTTAAATAATGATTTGTAAACCACAGCTTGATTTGGAGTTGCCGGTGTGTTCTGTCTTCACTGTAGTTGGAAGTTTACCACGGTGTTAATTTGGAGAAATAAACACTTACAGCCTCTTGTCTGTTTGGGAACACACACTTTGCTCTGTGTATATTGTAACTAAGTGGTTAGGACATCTCAAGGCCCGTGGCGATAACGTAGCCCTGAGACGGGAGGTTTGGCACTTTAAATGGGCTGAGAAAAGCATGGACATGGTGACGGAAAGCAGGGTCGGACTGAGTGTGAGCACTGTTCGTTTGTTTTTCTGTTTTCTTAACTCTCTCCGTGATCTGGGAGCTGCTGCTTCTTCTGAAAGGAGTCCCTTAGTAATGACCTGTGCCTGATGCAGCCCACGGATGTGGGGGGCGACTGGAACACAGTTGGAAGATTGCTAATAACCAACTTCTGTAACTAACCCAAGTTGAGAGAAGGACCCGAAGGGGAGGTCTTCAGTCTTTCTGGCACTGGCGCTACCCTTACAAAGAACTTAAACAGGATCGCGCGTGGCGTGGGGAGGGCCTCCCAGATAGACTTGAGGACAGAACCCCAAAGCAAACGCAAAAACTCTAAACTGGATCCATGCTGCCTGTTATGCCTTCTATGGGGAAAAAATCACCTATAATACCAAAATGAATTGTTATGTTTCATTTCTACCAGATCCTAGCTTGAGTGCATCAGCGGATATAGTCCGTGTAATGTCATGGTGATCGTGTGGTGACACAGAGGGCGTGTCAGGAATGGGGTAAGGAGGAGCTTGTTCAGTCCTCCTAGAACCTATGGGAGGACTGCAAGACCATTTACATATCAGTACAAAATCCTTTATTTTATTAAGAGATTGAGATTTAACTTCAATTTATTAAGATCATGTATTGATCCTTTAAATTATTAAAGGTTTACATTTGATAGGACTAATGGGTTTGGTAGTGAAATATTTTTATATAATATATACATTTTTGGTTTTTTATTTCAAGGACTACTGGGAAACGTAAGCGGAATTGAATTGCATGGTCTTTCAGTACAAACGTAAAATTTGTATTCCCTTTGTAATAGAATGAATGGTCAAGAAGCTAAGGCTTATATGTTAAACTCACGAAGTGGTACAGGGTAAATTATATACATATATATGTATAAATATATTATTAGGTTAAGAAAAAATTGACTCACATTCCTGTAATATGAAAGTCAATTGCTAGTTGAAAAGTGACCTTTTTTCTCTGTACATAGCTAAACCCATGGGTATGGAGTTTTAATCTGTACAGAAAGAAATGTATTATTGAAGAGATTGGTCCTGCTGCTGCTGGGAAAATAGTAGACTAGCTGATTCTTACAACCACTGTATGATCAGGGATGAGTTAGAGAATTTCTTTTGTCTTTGCTCAAAGCCATACATATATAAATATATAAAGATTATTAATAAATTCAACAAAAAACTAAAATCATGAATATTTTATTTTATCAATATAACCAGTACAGATTTGACTCTGTCTTTCTATCTGAACATCATGAAGTTTCCAGGATGGCTCATACTTGATAATCATAAAATTAATTACAGATATTCCATATATAACTGAGGAAGGACAGGAATTTAAATAGAACGTGGGTTTCCCAATTAGTCCTGTGTTTTCTTCTATATAGTACAAGTTGAGGTTTTTTCAATTCTGTTCCCTGTAATTCCTTAGCATATGACTGTCCAATTTCAGACATTTCTGTGGTGTTATTGAATACGAGGATGGATGAGAAACAATTGCAGGACACTTGCATGAACCGAAATCTGCTTCACCACCCAGTTCCGAACAGCCTATAGGACCTGTAGCAAGCTGAACTGAATGTTCTCAACCATGGTTCATCTCTGCTTCGTAACAGCAAATCTCACTGGGGAGTTCACTAAAACTCATTGCAAGCCCTGTTTCCTTAATACATAATCTAGTTTGTCATCACTGTTGGCAATCAAACAAAATGTGGGTCTTTTTACGTGTGGCTCATGATTGTCTCTGAAGGTCTTCTAGACATGTTCAAGAGCCTTTAGACATGTACAGCCTCCCAACTCAAACTCTTAACATTCTGAAGTTCTGTGATATTTACCTAGAAAGATCTAATGACTGTAAAGCTAACCATAACCTGTTTTTTTTAACGCTTATGATTTGGGATTCTTTTGCATAGTTCTTTTCAAATGGATGATTATTTACTTGACATAACCTTCTGTCTTTCTGTGAAGAAACGGTATTTTTGGCCAGTCTAAAGTAATTCCTGCCCTTACCTCAGCAAAACATACTTCTCAAAGCACATGCTTCTTTGATGGAAAAAAAGGGCAAGGTTTCTTGAAAGAAAAGTTGTGACATTTCTAACAGTGTTATGGCCCCCCAAATTATGAAGTATTTGACAGACTTATGTTATATAAAGAAACCATGAACCTGGAAATGTTGAAAAGTGGTTTTATTCATTTATTTTATATCTGAGAGCCAGAAAAATTAGATTAGCCACCAGACAAAACAGAATCACTTCTCATCTCAGTTCCTGAACACTTCTAATCTCATTTTTATACGTAAACAATTCCACACCTCTACCGCCCCACCGCACTGGGAGCTGTCGTGG
>PVKM010012912.1:0-30984 GCA_004027735.1 Carollia perspicillata | reverse complement strand
ATGAAGAAACAAGAATTCAAAAAAAAAAAAAAATGAGGAGAGGCTTAGGAACTTCCAGGACATCTTTAAATGTTCCAACATCCAAATTATAGGGGTACCAGAAGGGGAAGAGGAAGAGCAACAAGGGGAAAACTTATTGGGACCAATAATAAAGGAGAACTTCCCCAATCTGGCAAAGGAAATAGACTTCCAGGAAGTCCAGGAAGCTCAGAGAGTCTCAAAGAAGGGGGATCCAAGGAGGAACACACCAAGGCACATCATAATTACATTAGCCAAGATAAAAATGAAGGAGAGAATCCTAGAAGCAGCAAGAGATAAAGAGACAGTCACCTGCAAAGGAGTTCCCATCAGACTGTCAGCTGATTTCTCAAAAGAGAACTTACAGGCAAGAAGGGGCTGGAAAGAAGTATTCCAAGTCATGAAAGGTGAGGACCTACATTCAAGATTGCTCTATCCAGCAAAGCTCTCATTTAGAATGGAAGGGCAGATAAAGTGCTTCTCAGATAAGGTCAATTGAAGGAGTTCATCATCACCAAGCCCTTGTTTTATGAAATGTTAAAGGGACTTATCTAAGAAAAAGAAGATAAAAATACATGTATAGTAAAATGACAGCAAACTCACAATTACTAACAACAACACCTAAAACAAAAGCAGACTAAGCAGTCACCTAAAACAGGAGCAGAGCCACAGAAATGGAGGTCACATGGAAGGTTAGCAACAGGAGAGGGAGGAGGAGCAGGGGGAGAAAGTACAGAGAATAAGTAGCATAGATGGTGGGGAGAAAATAGACAGGGAGAGGGCAAGAGTAGTATGGGAAATGTAGATGCTAAAAGATCTTAAGACATATGGACATGAACTAAAGGGGGGAATGTGGGTGGGAGGGGCTTGCAGGGTGGAGGGGAATGAAGAGGGGAAATGGGACAACTGTAATACCATAATCAATAAGATATATTTTTAAAAGATCATTATGCTCTATACCTGAAATAAATATAATGTTGTATGTCAATTACACCTCAATAAAAAAAAACTTCAGGGGAGTATATGAGTCACATATTTAAGGGAAAGAAGCTACCATTCAAATAAATATAAAAAAATAGGGTTTATTGGTGCTATTATTATTGTATTAATTGTATGAGCAAAACCATACCTGTTATGTTAACTGAGAAGTAATGATTTAAGGAGAATCATGACCCTTAGTATGGTGGTTTTAAAGTAGGATGCAAATTCTTTGATACTCTTCCTATGAATAGGTGAACTCTAATTCCCTTCCCCTTTAGTGTAGGATGCTCTTAAGTTATCACATCTAAAATATAGTATATAGTGAGCATCATATTACGTTACTTCCAAAACTAGGTCATGACAGCCATAGGTTCTGCATGGTCTTTCTCTTGGATTGCTCACCATGGGAGAAGCCAGCCTTCATGTTTTGAGAAAACTGAAGTGGACCTGTGCAGAGGCCACTGTAGAGAGGAAATAGCTAGCACCAGATAAGCAGCCATAGAAGTGAGCCACATTGGAAGCAGACCTTCTAGCTCTGTCAGTTCTTTAGGTGACTGAGTCATCCAAGATTTGGTACAAATATCTAGACACAGGAAGAACAAATGTAAAAGCTCAAAAGAGCCACATATCTTGGCTTGTAAGGTGTGTTGAAGAAGCCAAAAGATACTCAGTGTGACTGAGCATAATGAAAAGAGGATGAGTGGGTAGAGGAACTGGATTGTCGGGTAAAGTAATCATTTGAAATTTAGTTATTGTCACTTTGAGGTACCAGTGCCCATGTCAGTTCTAATAACTTGGTGTCTCAAAAAAGCAGTGTTTAAATCAGAAGAGCTAAAGAAACAGCCATTTGTACTCATTTAGAACATTTCTGAAAGGCACATTCACATTGCACTTGCTTGACATTTAATCAGATTTTTAGATTGCCAAAAATGATAGGTTGAAGTTGCTCACTGTAAGTCATAACACCTCATTTGATAGCTTGCTGAATAATAGATGAAAGTATTATATCCATTTCAATTCATGTCCATGAGTACCAACTAAAATATGATTGCAGTTACATGCAAAAAATGTATAACCTCTGTAATACTATCAGGAGTTTATTGCTATTATTTTTCCAAGATATGAACTGAATAACTCCTTATATGTTTCCTCCTCTTTCTATCACTCATATTTATGGAATGGAAAAATCATTACTTAAACACTTAAAGATATATTCAGGTTTGGCATGGAGGATACATTAGTGGTTTTAATAAAAATGAAAATGCTTTCCATTTATATTATGATCTTAAAGTCAGGGATACTAGAATAGGAAAGGTGTTGATTTTTATCCAGCTTTACACAGAGTCCCTGATTCTCCTTTCTTAAAATAGGGCTGACTAAGAGAGGAAAGCCCTTCACTTTCAGATATGTTAGCATGCCATTACAGGAGTCAAATCATAACGCAGTACATGCCATCACATTCAAGATACATTTTAACTGGGTTGCTAGCAGCTTATTGGGAAAAAAAAAATGAAACTTCAAAATAAAGGAAACAAGTGTGATCCTGAAATGTAATCTATACATTAAGTCCATAATAGTTTCCTGTAAGGATATCTAAAACTATTTTAAATATTAGTATAGCTCTTGTCTTGATTGAACATACTACATTTTCCTTTTTAAAAGGGACTTAATGGAGGTATCAAGTTACATGAAGAAAAAGAATGGGTAAGGTTGAAATTGATCAGCAATGAAAATAAAAGTAGAAGAGTTGAAGAATGAAATATGTGTGAAATCACATAAGCCCTGTCTAGAATAGAATGAGTCTTGATAATAAATAATTTTGTTGTCCCATTATGAGGAAGAGTGCTTAAGCTACTGTATGGTTTAAGGGCATTTCTAAGATTATCTGTCTTCTCTTATCAGATCCCATGCATCATTAGCAGTGTTTTGGTTATAGTTTGGTTCTCACTATAGACCTGCCTAAGGAAGAAAACCTATTCACATCAATACATGAGCTCTACTGCATATGTACTCTAGTATACAGTTATGAATAGATAGGTAGAGAGAAAGAGAGATACAGAGACTTTTAAAATAATTTTATACTTTTAAAATAATTAAAAATTTCCAAGAAATTTGAAGCTTGGTGAATATGAATCTGACTTTGAATGATAAATGTTATTATTATGTTCTTCAGATCTATTATCTGAAAACAAAAGCCTGTGGATCCCGGCTTGGACAATGGTCAATTAACCAAAATATTGTCTTCTAGTGAGGCCGTTGGTAGATGGACTTCCATAATTTTTACACATCTACATTGGTTTGTCCTTTTGAATTGATTAAGAATCATTTGGCAAATTATTTTCAATGGCTCTCCTTTGGGTTTCTTTCTCCTATAAGGGGCTATCTTCCAGCCTCCTGGCACATGCTCCCTTCCACCTTTGGCAGTCAAGCAATTCTGGGCAACCTCGTGAATGGGCGAAAATATTTCTAAATCATATATAATAAGGGGTTAATACACAAAATATATAAAGAACTCATACAACTCAACAGCAAAAAACAAAAAACAATCCAATTTAAAAATGGACAGAGGAAATAAGGGGAAGGGTCAAGTCAAGGAACAGGTATAAAGGACCTATGGACAAAGACAATGGGGGAGAAGGATTAAAAATGGAATGTGGGGAATGGGTAGGGCAGGGCAGTGTAATGGCAGAAAATGGGGACAACTGTAATTGAACAGCAGTAAAAATAAATAAATAAATAAATAATAAAAATGGACAGAGAATCAAATACACATTTTTCCAAAGAAGACATACACATGACCAACAGATACATGAAAAGGTGCTCAAAAGAAGACATACACATGACCAACAGATACATGAAAAGGTGCTCAACAGCATTAATCAGTAAATAAAAACGATGAACTATAGCCTGACACCTGTTACAATGTCTGTTATCAAAATGACAAGTGATAACAAATGTTGGTGAGGGTGTGGAGAAAAGGGAATCCTTGTGCACAATTGGTGCAAATGCAAATCAGCATATCTGTTACGGAAAACAGTATGGACGTTCCTCAAAAAAATGAAAAAAGAACTGCCACATAACTCAGAAATCCCACTTCTGGGTATTTATCCTGAGAAAAAGAAAACACTAGCTTTAGAAGAGATATGCATCTGCATGTTTATTGCAGCGACAAAATAGATTATAATTCCTGAAACAAAAGCCATTATGTATGCATAATAATAATATAACTCCAGTAAAGAAAATGTAAAATCCCAGTCAATAGATTTATGAGCAATATACTTTGGCCATTTTATATTAATTGTGCTCCCACCTATGCAGAATATTACTTTTAAAAATGTAGGACTTTCCATAGGAAATAGTAAACAAAAGCTATTATATTTTTTAGGGTATAATAATATAACAAGGAAAATGATAGGTAAACTGGTAAAACCACTATGGAAAATAGTATAGAGGTTTCTCAAAATATAAGGATAGAGCTAACACATGATCCAATGATTTCACTTGTAGGTATTTATATGAAGAAAAATATCAACTCAAAAAATATCTGCACCCACATAGTTACTGCAGCCAAAATTACAACAGCCAAGATATGGAAGCAACCTAATATGTCCATCCATGGATGAATGGATAAAGAAATTGTGGACATCGAGGGTGGGCAAAATGAGTAATGGTGGTGAAAAGATACAAATTTTGAGTTATAAAACTAATAAGCCCTGGGGATATATTGTATAGCATGGCAACTATAGTTAATAATACTGTACGGTATATTTGAAAGTTGCTAAGAGGTTAAATCTTAAAAGTTTTCTTCACAAGAAAAAATTCTGTTACTATGTATGGTGACAGATGTTAACTAGATGTATGCAGCAACCATTATACAATATATACAGATATCAATTCATTAGACTGTATATTTAAAACTAATATAATGTTATATGTTAATTATACCTCAATTAAAAAAAAGAAAAACAAAGACATAAAGCAATTCTGAAACTGGAAGAAGGTTGGGGATTTTTTACTTCCTTTGGAAATTTAAGGGTGACATATATCTCAATATGTTTGCATATCATTTTGCTAAACTGATTCTACTCATGTTATATTTATATTAAAAAACTATTTCCAGGGATTTTGGTTGCCATCTTTGGAATATATTATACCACAGGGGGTATTAAAATAAACTATGTATACAAATATATTATTATAAATCTTATTCCATATTATATGTTATGATATATATTAAATAAAAATATATAATAAGATAAACTATATAACAAAATTCCATACCAGAAGCCATGACTTATTTAGAAGTTTATAACTATTATTAAAACTATTTATCTACTCAAGATTAAAAAATTAAATTTGGTACCAAGCACAATGCAGGTTAGTATAATGGAGGTCAATATTAAATGCCAATAACTAAAAGTTTTATATGTCCATTTTCTCTCCTCTAAGGCACTTTTCCCTGTAAACATAATACCTTTACAAGCAATTCTTCTTGGTACTCATAACAAGGGGGGAATCCCTCTCCTCTACCTTAGTATATTTTCTTTAGGTAGTGAAAGTCCTAAGACACTTTAGGTAAATTTTTCAGCTTCGCTGCTATAGCTTACACTTTCTAATATAATATTCTCATTGATCTAAAAGTTGTTATTTTCTTTGTTAGTATTATTGTATGTATGTTTACTGTAACCCCCACTCAAAACACTTTTGGAAAGTAGAGAACAAAATATAATTCTCTGCCTTAAGATAGAAGATTGTTCATTTCATGCCCTATTTATATTTAAAATGTGCTACAAAATATATTCTTCTACTAACAATTGTTTTAACATTATGTTATGTTACAAGAAACATGCTCCCTTTTTTCTTTGCTTTTAAAGGCTGTTAGGGTATAAATCCTGTATTCCTTGAATCTAAAACTGCTATAATTGAAATGTGATCTATTGTTTTCTCCTCTCCAAGGAAACTTCATATTCTTATTTATTAGTTGACTCCTGTAAGATATTCTGCAAGATCTAACTCATGGATGTGTTTATTAAACTAATGAAAAGTTTCCAGACAGAGTCACGAAATGCCAAATACCTGCTAACAAAAACCCACCAGCAAACAAGTATCTGAGAAAAGCAAGGCTGGATATTGAAATTTGGTAGCTACTAAAAGTGTAGCAAAGGGAAGGGTTTGACTACCTTGGTAAATGGCCTGATCACAGACCCTTAGTGGTGGAAATGGTGTTATATTATTAAGAAACTAAATCTTCAGCCAAATCTTGGTTAGCATGAAAGAGCCACACCATGGAGCAAACCTTTTATTTATTTCTGAAGTAATCCCCAGCCTTCTGATGACACATTAACCTAATATTTATCATAAGACAAGGTGAGAGTGTGTGAAGTTTGTAAGGATTCCCTAACCTGCAAGGAGAGGAATCATTTCCTGTCCCTGAAACCTTGAGATGAAACAGTCTGTATAGAATTGAATGAAATCCCATGGGATTCTGAACAGAAAAAGGAGGATTTAGTGATCTTGATTTAAGCTCTTGCTCCATCAGATTTTGTCTCCAACCGAAGAGAAGATTAAATGGCATAGGAAACTGATTTAGAAATGTACCAGTTAAGGCTTTAAGAATTGGCCTATTACTTAAAGTTTGCACTTTGAAGATACAGAAGGATCAATCGCATTCCCAGAGACTGCATTTTCCTTGAGTCACATTAGAATGCATGTGCTGATAAATATCATGGTTCTGAAGTATTCTATGTAGTAAATACATATAATTCTATATACTAAGGTTCTATATACATAGAGTTCTATACACTAAAGAACCCTGATTTGGCATAAAAATAGATAGCCCAGATCATAGACAATTAAATAATCTCATCCAAACAACCAGCTCATTTAGGAAGGACAAAGGAAAGGAGCTGGCATTTACTGAGTATCCACTATCCTATGTTAGGCTAATTGCTATTCACTTTCACATACTCAACTTACTTTAAAGCTCAGAATATTTCTAAGTGGAGGGTGCTCTTGGTTAGAGAAAACAGAGGCAACTGAGGTGCACACACATGAAGTAAATTACCCATGATTTGCTTTGCCCTTACCTCCATCCACCTCCAATTTAAATTTCATTTGGATGTTTAAAACCATCATAAAACTTTGATTGTATTTTATGATTAGGAATAAATATTAGAGTTTATCAAATGCATTATCAACTTCTATAAAATGGTATGATTATTTTTGATAGATTACAATGCTTGTATCAACAGTTTTTGTATTTGTGATATAAATGCCTGTTTGTCTTGAAGTATTATTCTTTTAATGTGATTCTGGATTATATTAACTAATATTTTAAATAGAATTTATAAAGAAACAATATTCAATTGTATTGGTTTGATATGTGTTTACTAGTTTCATATATTTGTAATGGTTCTATATTCTTTATGATTATATTCTTAATGGTATACAATCAACCTATTCCTTATGAGTTTTAAAAAATGATATATAAAACAGCAGGCCAGGTTTTAAGAGAGTAAGTCCTTTAACTACATTCTCTAATTCTTCCATAGTTAATTAGTTTATTGCAGTTTTCTAACAGTACTTGAGTCAATGTCAGGATTTTATATAACAATGGAAAATTTATTGACCCAGATTTATAGAAAGTCGTCATGTATAATTCTTTCATTTTCACACTCATTTATTATTTTCCCCTTTCTCTCACCTAATTTTGCTGAACAAGTAGATTATTTTATTGATCAAATGACTATGTCTTGGATTTATCTATCAACTACTGTGCTCTCTCTTCCTTCCTTATCTTAAAACAATTCATCAGTTGCAAAATATTTAAGATATTTCCAGGCTTCCTTATTGTTGTCACAATGTATCAGTTAGTTTAACCAGAAAAGCAGAACCAGCAAGATATGAAGATATTTATAAATAGATATGTAAATATATCTATCTATCTATCTATCTATCTATCTATCTATCTATCTATCTATCTGAGAGATCCTAAGTAATTGGCTTGCAAGATTGTGATGACTTGTTAAGTCCATTATCTTTTGTGCAGGGAGTCAGGAAGTGACAACCACAAACAGGTTGGATCTAATGGTCATGGGCTAAAGCTGTGTCCAGAGGCAGTCAGGAAGGAAAGATGATGAGTAAGGTAGAAGTTGTTCATGGCATGGATGGACACTATGATGAACAAGTGGAGGGATATCTTCTTTCTCTCGAAGCCTCAGCTCTGCTTCTTAGCCCTTCCAACTAAAATGCCAGGCCCAACCTGACTGAAAGTCAGTTGATTAGAGATTTTAATTATATCTGAATAACACCTTCATAGCAAAACTTAGATTATTGTTTGAATACCTAGGGACTGTAGCCAAGTTAACATATCAAAAAAGCCATCCAACATATTTCTTCTTTTTCCTTGTCTAGTGATTTCTAAATCACTAGGTAAACCTGTTTTCCTTCTTTTCCCTTGTCTAGTGATTTCTAAAGTCAATGGTCTATGTTTAAAAAGTTGGGATCTTTATAAATATAAATATCTTATTCAGATGTATGTTTCTCAGTTATTTTATGAAAATAAACCATGGAAATTAACTTTTCATCCCAGTTTGCATTAGAGTAACACAAGTTTTAATTGATCCCCCTTCAATGAACTTTTTCTAACATTTAGGGTAAAATGAAAGTGTTGGCATTTAATTCCTGAGTCTACCCTTCCTACACTTGTATATCCTGTTGTCTCTTGTTCCTCCCACTCTTAAGCTCTGCTTTGGGCTTAGAAAGTCAAACTTACCATAGACCTAGTACCAGCAAGGGTGAACTTTCTTTCATGGTCTTATAAATAAGGATATTTCATAATTGTTTGAAGTGGTATAATATAGAGGAATATAAGCTAGCACAGGGAAGAAAACATCTTAACATTGCTGTTCACAAAGGCCCTGAATTCATGTCATCATAAAGTTTTTATCTTCTAGCTCTAATTCTAACCAAGGTGAAATTTCTGGCATGTATATACATCAGGAGTAGGCAAAAGTAGGGTTATAGTTGTAATACAAATAAATAACACAATAATTAATAAAGTACAAGAATAAACTGTTTTGCATATTCACAACTGTAAACCTACTTTTGCCCACCCCTGTATACTCACTCACACACACACAGGCACACACATATACATATATTCAAATATAGGCATACCTTGGAGATATTGTGGCTCGGTTCCAGAATACCACAAGAAAAAGAGTATTGCAATAAAGTGAGTCACACAATATTTCTGTTTTCCCAGTGCATGGAAAAGTTATGTTTACACTATACTGTAGTCTAGTTAAGTGTGTAGTAGCATTAAATCTCAAAACAATGTGCATTCCTTAATTAAAAAATATTTTATTGCTAAAAAATGCTATCCATCATCTGAGCCCGCTGGAAAAATGTTACTGATTGACTTGCTCAATGCAGGAATGCCATAAAACTTCAATAAAAAAACACACATCTGTGAGGCACAATAAAACAAGTTATGTCTATATATAAAATACACATATATATTATATATGCATACATTATATACATATGTATATTATATAATCACATAATCTGCTACAGGAGAATTTCAATTCAATCATACCTTATAGCACTGAACAATTCAAGCTCAATTTATCCAAGCCATGGTCTTATCTTTCTCCATCATAAGGACCATACATTTCTTAAAATAAAATAATTGTCTCTACTAGCAAAAATTTGTGCCTGTACCCGATCCTCAAAGCAGAAGGGGCTAAGGTATGCTTGTTTTTCTCTTCTACTACATAAAACTTTTGACTGATGTTCTTATTTTGTTTACTGGATTTATACTATTATTATGCATACATGGCAGCTTTTGTTTTAGGAATTAAAATCTGCATATTATAATCTATAATAGCATTAATCAAAACTATTTAAACATCCTGGTAGTTATATAGATGCAACATTTCTTGCAAATTTTTTTGGATAAAACTTCCCCAATTTTCTTTTTTTTATTCAATAAGAGTTCTCTGGAAGAGTGTAAGTGTGATAAATTTCCAAGTCAGTTGCTTTTGAGAATCTGTTACCTTCATTTGTAAAAGGCAGCTTGGTTGAACTTAGAATTGTAGTGTACACATTTCTCCATAGAAAGTACAAGTACATGAGTTTCTGCAGCAAAGAGCACATGAGCAACTACTGCGAATTCTGTGGTTCAGGAGGCCCTTCCAGCCATCATCTAGCACTCACACAGTTGTTAAAATCAAAACCAGAGAACAGCTCTGAAAATTTCCTGAGCAGACAAAAGCAGTTTATTCATAAAAACAAAGCTTTGTTTAGCTTATTTCACAAGACTAACTTGACCTGGGTCATTTCTTGCTCAAGAAAGGTCAACAGAACACCTGTTGACTTCAAAGTCATCCAACTGCAAGCCAGGAAATTCTATCAGACTAAAGCTGCCATCTTCACTGCACTATCTGGAGACGCTTCAAACAAATCTAACATTTTTCTCAACTGGATGCTCTCCAAATGCAGAAATGGAATTTCTAATTCGCTTGAACTTTGAACCTTTGTGTTCCTTTTGTTTCCATAGATATGCTTCATTTAATTACCTAGTTGCTCACATCATATAGAACCCTAATTTAGGTGGAAGCTCACCTGCAACACTGCCTCCTAAAATAAAACATTCTCAAAATCATCCTGTCCTAAGTAATTATGAGGATATTTGTTTGGTAATACACAATGCTGCGCCTATGTAAAATAACTTTTAGACATTAGAACACATTTGAGTTATTTAATTGGTTAAATCTTTACCCTGGGAATCTCTGCTCTAGGGAACTTTCCAATCCTTTGCTATTCTCCTCCTTATATTGACATCTCTAGTGCATCATATCCTCTCAAAGGTCTTAAATGTCTAGGTATAGCCACTTACATGCCAAATGGTATCCACCAGGATCAGACAACTGGATGAAATCAACAATAAATACATAAACAATGAAGACCTTGGCCACACAGCCCTCAGGCCTGACCACATAACTTAATGGAAACAGGGAATTTGACTATGTCAATGATAAGTAACTGAGAATAATGCTATACTGGTTGATCATACTGTCAGCCTGCCAAGGAAATGACCAAAAAGGGTGGGGTGGGGATTGTCAAAATAAAAAACAAATAGACACCAGCCTTGAAAAATTCCCTGAGCAACAATACAAACAAATCTTAACTTAGACTTTATTGTAAGATGAGCCTGACCTGGGTCATTTCTTGTTTGTGCCTCTGGAAATCATAAGCAAAACTTAAACTGTATCCCAAGGTTGATATGAGGTAACCAGTAACCAATTCCCTATCATTTAAGAAATTTCTTGCCTTGACTGGTGTGGTTCAGTTGGATAGGCATCATTCCACAAGGCTAAGAGTTGCCAGTTGGATTCCCAGTCAGGGCACATGACTGGGTTGTGGGTTCAGCCCCTGGTGGTGGCCAATACCAGAGGTAACCAATTAATGTTTTTATTGCACATCTGTTTCTCTCCCTCTCCCTCCCTTCTCCTCTATCTAAAAATAAATAAAAATATTTAAAAAATTACAAAAGAGAAATTTATAATACTATAACCAATCACTGTAAGGAATAGTAACTGCTTTCTCATTTTATAAGATGCTTTGTAACAACATATTCCCGAGCCTCATTTCGTGTCTTAATTTGAGTGCTCCTGGTTTGTGAACTGCTTTTTGCTGTGCGCACAATAAACTATTATAAAGTACTACTTTGGCGACTCATTTATTTTACTTCTGCTATTTGTGAACTATTGACAATAAATCCAGAAGACTATATTCAAAAACAAAAACAAAAAAAACACTATCAGGCCCTGGCTGGTGTAGCTCAGTGGAGCGAGTGCAGGCTGTGAACCAAAGGGTCACCAGTTCAATTCCCAGTCAGGACACATGTCTGGGTTGCAGACCAAGTCCCCAGTGGGGGCCACATGAGAGGCAACCACACATTGATGTTTCTGTCTCTCTTTCTCCCTCCCTTCCCCTCTGTCTAAAAATAAAAATAAATAAAATCTTAAAAAAAAAACACTCTCAGGATGGGGAAGCCATTTATAACATCACTCTGATCACATACTGGGAGTCAGAGGATCCTATCAGCCATTTTACAGCCCTACACATACAAACTCAAAGACCCTTACAGCCACCAGCCTGTCCAAGAACTGGCATCACAAAGGCCTTTGAAGCTTTAGGCTGCCTACTGGTAAACCTAAGGCCCTATCAGCAAACCATCCTACCCTCATTCTAGTGACTCAGGAACACTTTCCAGAACCCAAGTACTGTGAAATTCACAAATCCTAAGAGGCCATCAGCAGGAGCAGCATGCACTTCCTGCTTCAGTCCACTCACCCTCTCAGACCCCAGGACTCTTCTGGAAACCACCTAATACTTTGGTGGTACTCAGAAACACTTCTGGACATTTTCTGCCACGGCACTGGTATTTAAAATCCTTTTCTGAGACCAAACTGCACATAAACTGTGTTCCAGGGTCGCCTTATGGTAGCCAGTTCCCTTGCTGTGGCACATAAGGATCTACTGGCAATAATCCTTCTTGGGTAGTGGGGCTTCAGCCATGTTACTCACCTTAATTATATCATGCTAGTGTAATGGGAGGCATCTTCCAGCCACCAGACATCCTGCCAGCTAGGGATCTGGGATTCCTTCAACCCCCAGCTTGTGTGAACACTGAGAAACTGAGCGTTCTTTGGCGATCAGCCTGCCCATCTGTGAAGGAAAGGAGATCATTTTTGGTCACAACATATGTATCCAGCAGGGGAAGCATGATTTCTTCAACATTCAATCTTCTCACAAGCTCAGGAATCATGATACTTCATGGCCACTGTCTTCCCTTAATGCAGGAGCCCAGGAACCTGCCCACTCACTAGGGTTTCAGGTATCTTTCAAGTCCTCAGAAAATTCTTATGCAGTAGAAACCAGGGCAATTCCTACAAGGCTTTTAACAGGAATTTCAGTCTGGAAAGATCTCTCCCTCTTGGTTAGCTGTACTCTTCTGTAGCTTGTCTACCACTATGATGGTGTGGGGGGGGTGGGAAGACACAGACTTCTGGACACCATCTAGCCTGGCACTTCTGACATGGGGCTCCCTTTGGCAATGGTAGTCCCTTCATCCATCACCATTGTGTCAGGGCCCTTCCCAAATCCCTTGTTGTGGAATACACGGCCCTTTTGGAAAACAAACATACGCCCCAAAGCCCTTTCTGGCCAGCATTACTACATAGCATTAATATCAGGAAGGCCCTTCCAGCCCTGAACATTTCAGAAAGCTGTTTCTTCCCACATCCAATGCTGGGGACCTGGGGATTTCTGGCTGTCAGTTTGCAGCACTGCTCATGATTCCTTTTGGCTCAGTAACCTGAGCCTTTTCGGCCACCATAATTCCCCACTCCATCCTTATCCGAGGGCCCAGGGGAACCTTCTGAACACCAATTTATCCCCTCACTAGAATTCCAGAGCATCCTCCAGCCCAGAGTAATCTAGAAAGTATATATTTTCCATACCATATCCCTTGCCATAGGCTATAGAAACAAGAGACCTTGGGCATCAAGGGCCCCTGGAATTCTTTCAGATTCATGCAGTCCAGAACCCTGGCATCTAGGGAGCACTTCCAGACACCTTATTCCCTGGAACTGGTGCCTTTTGTTTTTTTTTATGAGACTGTGCTGACACATACTGGGTTCCAGAACAGCCCTATGGATACCAGCTTGCTTTAGTGTTGTGGAATATATGGACTTAATGGTATCCACCTATCTATAACCCTGGTGCAATGAACTTCTTACCAGCACCACACCTCTATTTACATAGTTCCTCCCCAAGAAACCTTCTGGCTGCCTGACTTCCTACCAGCTAAGGTACTGGGATTCCTGCCAGCCGCCAGTCAATATGTACACTAGTGAGTTTGAGGTTCTTTGGTGACCAGATAGCCTGACTGTAGCGGAAAGTGTTTTTGGTCATAGTACTAGTCCCTGACAGCTGAGGTGTGGGCTTCATCCACCCTTAGCCAATAAAGAGATGAAATAAGACCCCATTCGGCCACCATCAGCACTTCCAGATGGTCCCCCAAGATAAACTTCCTACCATCAATCTGCCTCTTCGATAAGGTTCTGGTGATTCTTCAGACCCCAAGAGAGTCCTTACCAGTGGAACCATGATCTCCTCCTAGTAGCAAATAAGCAGGAGTCAGCTCTTACACTCTGATCCATTTAATCAGACTGCCAGCACACCGGGGTCCTATGAAGTGACTTAAGAAACCTTGCTGTGGAATATATGGTTCTACTGGGAACTATAACAACAGTTTGCTGGTACCTGGGGTATCCTTTGGCCTCAGTGCTCCCAGTGTCATGAGGACCATTCTGGCCTTAAAACTGTTCCATGGGGGCTCTAGCTGGTGTGGCTCAATGGTTGGAGCATCATCCAGTAACTGAAAAGTTGCGGGCCATCCTTGTGCTGGTGTAGAGCCCCAGGCTGGGTACATATGGAGGCAACCCATCAGTGCTTCTCTCTCATCGGTTTCTCTCTCTCCCTCCCTTTTTCTCTCTCTAAAAAAAAGCAAATGAAAATGTCCTCAGGTAAGGATAAAAATAAATTCCATGGGGTCCCTCCTGCCCACAGTCCATATGGGAATCAGGGGTTTAACAGCCATCTGATTCCTTGCTGTTGAAAATGCAGTACATTCTGTTTAAGTACAAGCCATGGTCCCTTTCAGCTAAGGAGTTTGAGTTCTTTTGGCCACCATCCTTCCCTGGTGGTGGTGCCCTGCTAGACCTCCAACCATCACCAGTTCCCTGGTCCTAGGGTTCCAGCACTCTTTCCAGTCCAGTGTCATTCACATGCCAGGGAACTGAAGGTTCTTAGGCCACCAACCTGCCTGCATGATGCAGAATTTAGAACCTTCCAGGTCAGAGGATAGGCCTGGCAGCTAGCTCATGTGCATTATCACTTTGAAACCCTGGATTGTTCATGTCCCTAAAGACATTCCAACCACCAGCTAGCAAACACCTAGGGTTCCTAGTGTTATTTATGGCCCTAAGTTCCCCCATGTTTTAGGGATGCTGTACACCCTTGTGACCATCACTTTCCCCATAGGCTTTGGAAATCTGAGTCCTTGTGTAACTGATCCATTTTGCTCTAGGAGTTCTTCTGGAATCATGCTGGCTTCAGTGATGGCACTCAGAAAGCATTTCCAGATACATTCTGCCCTGGTTTCAGTTTGAGGACTTTTCTGAGACCAGACTACTTATGCACAGGGTTCCAGAAGACCCGTTACATGTACTAGCTTATATTCTTGCTATGAAATGGAGGTCTCTATTGTAAACTCTCCCCAATCCCCAGAACTCTGGTGCACAGAACTTGTTTTTTTGTTTTGTTTTGTTTTTTGCCAGTGATTAGGTATTGACTCAGGAAACCTTCCAGCTCTCAAGCTTGCTGCCATCTAGATTCCATATTTTCTACAGGTTCACACTCTATTCGTGCTGTGGGGAACTGAGGGTTCTTTGGCCACCTGATGCCTGTCTGAGATGGAAAGCAGAGTATGTTCAGTAAGAGCACTGCCATCCTGAAGGGTTACTGTGAGCCCTTCAGGTCATCAGTCAACCCTCAAGTTCAGGAATCTTGAGCCTTTGTGGCCAACCCTCATCTCTTTCAAGGGTGACCATGGGAATCTTCCCTCCAACAACCTCACCACTGACCGATGTTCCCACAATTATTCAGGTCCCCATATTTATTGCCTTTATGCAGTTTTGGGCCTACTCAGAAGGTCTAGTTCTTTGAATTCGGGTCATTCTCACTTTCTCAGTCCCCAGTACTCTTCCACATGGATGTGTGTTTACCACTGGGTTTATGCTTAGGTGAATACTTCCTGATCCCATCTTCCCTAGCATTGCTGTACTGGGGCCCCTTTTGTGACTAGACTACCTGTGTACTGGAATACTATGGGTCAAAATAAGAATTCTTGTTCAGTAACATACACTCCAACCAAAACCACAGTTGCATTCTCATCTTGTTAGTTGCATTCTCATCTTGTTAGTGCCCCTATAAATTTGTGGAGGTCTTTCCTGCCCACAGTACAGAGGTATGTTGGGGTCCCAAATGTTTCTGGTCATCAGTTTGTCCATCTACTTTGAATCTGAACCACATTCAGTCACAGTTCCATTCAGGATTCCTGCTAGGATAAATTAGGCCTTTTGAGATCTGGAATCTGAGCCTTTCTGACACAATCCATCCATCTCTTTTCCTACCCACCGCTTTCCCTGAGTTCCCACTTGGCTACCCAGGGAGATCTTCCAAACAGCAACATGGCCTGAGGTTATGATTCCAGGGCTCCTTCTGGCCCCAGGACATTATGTGTGCCCAGGAACCAAACATTATTCAGACACCAGCCTACCCATGTGGTGGAGAACCCAGAACACCTGCAGTCACTGGACAAGCCTGAAGCTGGGTAACTGATAGCCCTTTTAGTCTTCAGCTACTCTGTTTACAACAAAACCTAGAATCCTTTTGGTTAAGTGCCTCCCATGAGATGGTGTCTCTAGGGACCTTTCTATCTGGCCTGCAGCATTTCCTTATGGCCCCTAGCCTGAATGTGAGGTGGAGAACTGTATAACTTCTGATTGATTGTTACCAGCCCTATAGACTGTGGAATCCACAGTCCATTGGGAATTGTTTCCATCCTGACCTCTAGGACCAGGATGGTTTTCTGGCAGGGCACTTGGGGACATGTTCTGTTCTGCCACTTACATCTTTATAACAGGCTGCCCACAGACTAGGTTCCAGGAGATGCCATGGTCCAACAAACTGCTTAGTGCTATGGAACACAGAACCATGTAAGTAACCATCCATTCAGATCCCTAGAGCAAGACAGCCTCGTTTTGTCACTGTACCTCAATCTAGGCAGTGTACCTGGAAACTTTCCAGCCTCTAGTTTTCCTAACATATTTCCAGGATACCTACCAGCCCCTAGCTTTCATTTTGTTCTGGGGAACTGAGGGTTCTTGGGCAACCAGCCTGCCCATATGCAGTTGAAAGATTTTCCCCTTATAGCACTAATATTCTGTAGGGGAACTGTGAGTCTTTCAGGCCTTCAGTCGGCTCACAAGCTTGGGATTAATGAACCCTTTTGGCCACTTTCTGGACCTCTTGCGGGTGCCCCAGCAAAACTATCTGCCACCAAATTTCCCTCTTGTCAAGATGAGCCCTTTAGGTCAGAGTCTATCTTAATTTCTCAGGCTCTGGAATGCTTCTGGATGTGTCTGCTATCACGCTAGAGACTATCTGCTCTGGAACTGCTGCCCTAAGGGCCCTTATTTTTAGCTGGACTGCCTGCTAACTGGGTTCTATGAACCCTTCCCATATCCTTGACATGTAATATATGGCCTGATTTGAAACCACACTTGCAACACGCTGGTGGCCTGGGTCCCCATTAGGCACCGCACTCTATATCACATTAGGATTATGAAGAGACTTCAGGTGCAATAAATGTCCGGGGGGTTCTTACTGCCCAAAATCCACTGACATGCTAGAAACCCAGGGAGATTTCACTACTAGTTTTCCTGTTGGCTGCTGAAACCAGAGAGATTTTGATCATAATTCTGACTCTGGGCTTATTATATACCATAAACCAGGGGTGTCAAACTGATTTTCACCAGGGGCCACATCAGCCTAGCAGTTGCCTTCAAAGGGCCAAATGTAATTTTAGGACTGTAACTCCTTAACTAGGGGCAAGGAGCTTGGCACTGCCATCAGGTAGAAACAAGGTGCCAGGATAGATAAAATAAGGTGGAGGGCCGGATTTGGCCCATGGGCCTTGTTTGCCACCTGTAGTATAGGCCTTTACAGCTAAGGAATGTGAGCCACTGTATTTACTTTCTGTGGGTAAACCAATAAACTTTCATGCCAAAGATGGGTGTCAACACTTAGTGTTAGGAATTGTTCCTCCCTAAGTTTCCAGTGTTCCTTGGGTTTAGGAATTCTGCTTCCCTGGGAACCTAAAGTAATTAGGTCACCAGCCTGACACTGTGATGCAGAAAGCAGTTTCCCTTCAGCCACTGGCCTCAGGGAACCTGTGATAATTCTGGCCCTTGGCTACCCATTTGCAAGAGAACCTAGAATACTTTAAAACATGCAACTTCTCACGAATTGGTGTCCCTGGGTACTTTCCAATCACCATCTGGCCTGGGATCTAGGTTTTACATGCCTTTATGACCCTTTCTGATGCCAAACTACCTGTGAACCAGGTTCTGGAAAAGTTCGTATGTCGACTATCCTGCAACCTAGCTGTGGAACACATGATCCTATTGGCAACCAACCATCCAGAACTCTGGTGTATAGGAATCTTTACCCCACTGTAGCTTACATTGGAGTTGCATTGGAAATTCCAGTCACTGGACTGCTTTACAGCTAGGGTTCTAGGATTACTATTGGCCCCCAATTTGTTCACATTCTGGGGAATTTGGGATTCTTGAAAATCTGTCTGCCCACCTGAGGTGCACAGAAGAGCATTTGGGGTCACAGCACTACCATCCCACAGGGAAACCAAGACCAAGGACTAAGTAGTCCTTGCTAGCAGGGAAATCTTGAGTTCTCTTGACCATTGTCTCTGTAGATTTCATGGGTGTCCTAAGGGATTTTCCTCTCAACAATCTGACTAGTCACTGGAATGCTCCTATTTCAGACTCCTGCATTGTCCATATGGGGTGGAAAGTCAGGCTCCTCCAACTAGGCTTTTAACAGAACAAAGGCAATTTGCTCTTAGGCTATGTCACCCTTTAATGGCTGAGACATTTCCAGACCCTTGCACACCCCTCCCTGGTGCCATGGGCTTTACTCCTGGACAGCATCTGCTCTGGTATTGCTGTCCAGGAGGCACTTTAGGCAAAAACACAACTTAAATGTAGATGTCCCATCCTGTGGAATATACAGCCTTACTGGGAACCACACTTGCAGAATGCCAGTATTCTGGACCTGTTTTGGTGCCCAAATCCTATTGTATCATGAGGGCCCAGTGTCATGAGGGCCTTTCTGGCCCTAAAGTCTCTAGGATAGCTTCCACCAACAATCCACAAAAATGCTTGGGACCTACAAGCTTTCTAGCTATCAGTTTGGCTGCTTCCTGTTGAAACTGGAATCCATCCAATCACAGTATAGAACACACACTGAGGTAATGTGGGTTTCATTTTGGGTATTGCAGCCATTTTTGTCACATTTCTTTGTCTTCCCCCTTCCCCCACACTACATGGGTACCTTGGTGAATCCTCTGAAAACCAACTGGGCTTTAGTTAGAGTTCCGAGGTTCTTATTGGCCTCAGAATTGAAGTTTCTCTGGCTACCAGCCTGCCGGCACCTTGTAGACACCAGAACTTCTCCACTCACTCCCTGGTGAGTTCTAACTTCAGGGGATATCTTGTTATCCAATCACCAGCTACTAGCTACTCTGTTTGCAGTGGGACCCAGAACACTTTAAGTCCCAGGCTTGCCCATGAGGTAATTTGCCTAGAAACTTTCAGCTTACCCCCAGAATTCCCTATGTCCTTACAATTCCATTCTGCCAACCAATTGGGGAACCACGTGAACCACATGCCCTGCCAATAGTCACCCCCGCTGTGGATTATGTGTCTAGAGCCCATTGGAATTAATTTCAATCCTGACTTTTAAGGAATTGTATAAACCTTGCACTCTGTGAGCATTTCCGGACACATTCTAACCTGATGTCATGACCCTTTGTGCCCAGTGTACTCCCTTTGCAATTATAGTGTCATTAGGGTCCCTCTGGCCTTAAAAGTTCCTGGGACTCCATCATGCCCAATGACTCCCAGCATACAGGGTATCATGAGATTTTGCAAAACATTCACCCACCTGACGTTGAAACCAAAGCAGCTTTGTTCACAGCATAAGCCTAACAAGAGATATTTAATGCACTTCCAACAAAGGAATCAGGACCACCCGGCCACCACCAGGCTACCATCTGGGCATCTCCTGGGTAGCACAGGGAATCTTCCTACCACTAACATGCCTGTTCATTACCGTTCTGGGGATCGTACACACTTCCAGCTAAGGAATCAGGAACCCCCCAGGCTACCATCTGGCCCTCCCATGGTTACCACAAGAAATCTTCCTACCACTAACGTGCCTATTCACTAACATTCCAAGCATTGTACATATTTCTGAGTAAGGAATTATGAACCCTCCCAGCCCCGGCTACAGTCTGGCCCTCGCGTGGGTAGCACAAGGAATCTTCATATGACTAACACGCCCGTTCACTAATGGCTCAGGGATTGCATGCACTTCTGGCTAAAGAATCATAAAACCCCCTGGGCTACTATCTGGCTCTCCCGTGGGTAGCACAAGAAATCTTCCTACCACTAACATGCAAGGACATTAACGTTCCGGGGATGGTATGTACTTCCGGCTAAGGAATCATGAACCTCCCAGGCTACCGTCTGGCTCTCCTGTGGGTAGTACAATTAATCTTCCTACCACTAACATGCCTGTTCACTAACGTTCCGGGGCTTGTATGCACTTCCGGCTAGGAATCATGAGCCATCCAGGCTACCGTCGAGCCCTCCTGTGGGTAGCACAGGGAATCTTCCTACCACAAACAAGCCTGTTCATTAACGTTCCGGAGAACCTTCAGGCTCTCAATTGCGCTTACGTGGTGGAACACGGGCTCCTCCTGTTGGTCTGTCAAAGTATGAGACATATTGGTTTATGTACATTCTGATTTCGCAGCTCCTGAGACTCTTCTGTATATGTTCTTGCAACTGCTCTGGTGCCGAGAGAGGCAGTTCAGGACAGCACCAACTCTGTGGACCCAAGGATTTGTTTTGCAAAGAGACTTCACCTAAACAAGGGTCCCATCGGCCCCAGCTGTGGAATTTATGGCTGACTGTGAATCATACTCCTAGTATTCCTGTGCTTCTGGTTCGTTTTAGGCACCTTAGTCCACATAACATCAGTGCCACAAAGGCTCTCTCTTCCTATATTTCCAAAGTTACACGGTTTGCTGGGGACCTTGGTTGATTTCTGGCCATCAGTTTTATCCCCTATTATTGAATCCAAAATATTTTCCATCATAGTACATGCCTTCCACTGCTCTACAAGTGAGGCTTTCAGCTAGGAAGTATGAACCTCTTCAGCCACTGTACGTCCCCAAAATCAGTGCGCCCACGAAATTTCTGACTACCTCCTTGCACCTTCACCAAGGTTCTGGGCTTCCTCCCATTCTACCGTTATCCTGTTTGCCTAGAAATCAAAAACTCTTTGGCTACAAGCCTACCGTGTCACACAGAATACGGAAACTTTCTGGTTACCAGACTGACATGGAAAACTATGGCCCTTCTAATCTTCAACATCCCTGTTTGAAACAGAACTTAGAATCCTTTTTGTCAAGAGACTCCCCAGGAGTTAGTATCCCTGGGCACATTCCAATCACAATCCAGCCAAGACCCCAGGCCTCTGCATGTCATAGTGGCAACTAGCTAGCATTTCACCTTGGAAACTGTGTATCCTTCCAACCATCAAGGGCTATGGAACCCACACACAGTTTATAGAGTGAGCTTTGGGCTTTGTTTCCACCCAGACCTCCAGGTCCCTGGGGTGCTCTTCCAGACAGGCACTATCCTGCATCCTGGCTGGACAACTTCCAGATGCTTGTACCCCGTAGGTCCTTTCTGAGATCAGACTGCCTGTGTACTGGGTTCTAGGAGGATCCATATGGGCAGTAGTCCCATCCAGAGCTGTGTGACACAGTGCTATACTGGCAAACATCTATCTGGAACTCTGATGGAGTGGGACCCCGTTCACCCGCAAGTCTATCTGGGCTGTGCAACAGCGATCTTTCTGGCTACTAGACTTCCTGTCAGCTTGTGTTCTGAGTTTCCTTAGGCTCCACCCAATGTGCACTTTGCGGGTACTGAGTATTCTTTAGCGACGTGACTGCCTATCTATGCCTGCAAAAACAGCTTTTTAGTTGTGGCACTGGCGCCACAAACAGAATTTGAGAGCTCTTCATGCTGTCAGTCAGCTTGCAACTCAGGCATTTTGAGCCCTGCCAGCCATCGTCTGTCCTTCACATGGGTACCCCAGGGAAATATCTCCCTCCCTCCTTAAGATTCCGGAGATCCTTCAGGCCCCCACATTGTCCTTAAGCGAGGCAATCATGGGTTCCTCTTTTTAGGCATTCAGCTAGACAATGTCTTTTCCCTAGGTTCACTTAAGTCCTCTCAAATTCTGAGACTGTTCCTCACACTAAACCTGCTACCTTGCTGGTATTGCAGGTTGAACTTCTGGACACCATCTTCCCTATGGGCCCTTTTGAATATGAGCTTGCCCATGCACTGGGGTCCTATGCTTCCTTAACAGCTCTAGCCAGATCTCATCCTATGTATTATGCCACCTGTTTGAACACCATACTCTCAGTACACTGGAGTATATCTCCCATGGTTTTCATGTCACCAGTACCTCCCTGATTGGAAGGTTTCAGGAACAATTCTTGCCCACATACTCCTGGCATGTTAGTGATCCTGGTGTTTTGTGACCATCATTTTGTAAGCATGCTGTTGATTTGAAGCATATTCAGTCACATTACAGGCTTTGATTATGTTACCACTGGCCCTTTGGGCTCTGGTGTCTGAGCTCTTTGGGGTACTACCAGTTCTGCCCGCCTCACATGTGAGCGTGCTGGAGAATATTTTGACCAGCAATATGCTCACTCACTACAGTTTCATGGCTAATTTTGGCACCAAGTCATACCTCCTGCCTAGAAAACAAAGGGACTTTGGACGCCAGCTTGCCTACATAATGCAGAAAATAGAACCTGGTCATAGGAAACAGTTCTGGGAAACCAACAGCCCTGATAGTCCACAGCTAGCCTGAGTGCAGAGGAACCTGTAATACCTTTGCCATTGACCTTCCCACATGTTATTGTGCCATGGGACCTTACAGAGACCAGAAAACCCATGATTTTTTTCTTTGTTTGTTTGTTTTTGTCAATTTCCTGTAGGACTGCTGAGGAACTTAGTAGCCTTTGGATCATCACCCTCTTTATAAGCGGTAGGACTTAGAATTTGTTGAGCCTCAGGTCAATTCTGATCTCTAGGACCCTAGTGCTCTTCTGGACATGTGCTAGTCAGTGTGCCAGCACTCTGGAGCACTTCCAGACATCTTCTGCCAATGCACCGATATCCCCTGGGCCTTTTCTGAGACCAGACTTCTGGTGCACTGGATTCCAGGGAGTCCTTATGAACACTCGCTGGCTGTAGCACTAGTAAATATAGGGACCTATTGGCAATCATCCTTCCAGCAAAATGGTACTTTAGGTGACCCTTTCAGCCACCATACCTACAGCATGCTAGTGCACTGGGGAAATTTCTGACCACCAGTGTTTTATCATCTAGTGTCCAAGTGCTCGTGCCTGATCCCAGTCCATTCTCATGCTGTAGAACTGAATTTGCTTTGGCCATCAGCCAGCCCATGTGCTGTACATATGGGACCATTTTAGGTTACAGTGTTAGCCTTGCTTGAGGATACTATAAGTTCTTTCACACTTTGGTTAGCCCATAAGATATCAAAGCAAGAGCCCATTCAGCCACTAAGAAGCTTGTGCCCCAGGGAATAATCTGGCTATCAGGCTTCCCATCAGCAAGGGTTCCAGCCTGTCTCCCACTACAGCCTGCTGGCATGCTGTGAATCCAAGGGTTTGCCTGCCCTCAACCTGCCTGCCTCCTGTGGAAATTAGAGTACACTTAATCACAAGCTCAGGAAGCTTGGACCCTTGGCTATTCTTTGCTGGGTTTCCTGGAGAACCAACCTGCCCACTTGCTAGGGTTTCAGGAGTCCTTATAGAGTCCAGTCAGCCTGTATGTTGTGGAACCAAAAAGTTCTTTAGTGATCAATTTATTCTTGTGATGTAAAAATAATAGCCTTTTAGGTCACTGAACAGGAGTTACACTGACAGACTGAGGGGGGAATAACAGAAGAAGAAAGTGAGGAACTAACAGAAGAGATATTTCAAGTAATAATCACTACAAATTTCCCAAATATTAACAACAGATGTCACACCAGGACACTGAGATAATACCAAACAAGGTAAGCACCAGAAAGTAGCCCTGGTTTGTGTGGCTCATTGGATTGAGCACCGGCCTGTGAATCAAAGAGTTGCTGGTTCAATTGCCAGTCAGGGCACATGCCTGGGTTGCAGGCCAGGTCCCCAGAAGGCCGAACCACACATTGATATTTCTCTCCCTCTCTTTCTCCCTCCCCTCCCCTCTGTCTAAAAATAAATTAATAAATAAATCTTTTTGAAAAAGGAAAGAAAGTCTACTAGTAGGCATAGAGTATTCAAACTGTATAAAAATCAAATAAAAAGATAAAATATTGGAAGAAGCCAGAAGAGGTGAGGCAAGACTTTACCTATAAGTAGCAAGGATAAGAATTATACCAGTCTTTTCCTTAGAAAACATGAAAGGCAGAAGACAGTGGAGTAAGATAGGAGCATTTACAATGCTAAATTAAAAAAAAATCTATATCTATATGTAAATGTATAAACATATATACACTACATGGCAATAGTAATAAAAACAACATGATACTGGAATAAGAAAGACATACAGATCAATAGAGATCCCAGAAATAAACCCACAGCTATATGTTCAATTCTTATTTAACAAAGAAAGCATGAACTTACACAATGGGGTAAACACAGTCTGGTTAATAAATGGTGTTAGAACAATTAGACAGATATATGCAAAAAATGAAACTAGATCACTTTCTTATGCCATATACAAGAATAAATTGCAAGTGGGTTAAAGATGTAAAGGTAAGACTTGTGATACAGACACAGGAATTCTTCCAGTCACTTGCTGGACACTATCACTAGGACATATGTGGCTGTCCAGTCCTCGGCTACCGTGTTTGCAGTGGAACCCAGAACACTTTCAGCACCCAGTTTCCCATGAGCTAGTGTCCCTGGGGACTTTCAGCTTACATCTGGAGTTTCCCATGTCTTTACATCCTTCATTCTGTCTACTAATTGTGGAACCATATGCCCTTCCAACAATCACCCTCCCTGTGGACTGTAGATCTCAGAACCCACTGGCAATAGTTTCTATCCTGACATTTAAGGAGGTTTTACAGACTTACACCCAGAAGCATTTCTGGACACATTCTACCCTGGTGCTCCTGTCTTAGTGGTGCTTTCTATGAGCAGGCTACCCATGCACTGGATTCGAGAAGACAGAATAAGGACACCAGCTTCTTTTTTCCTGTGGAACTCAAAACCCTGGAAGCAATCATATACCTAAAACCCTGGTGCAAGAGGGCCCCTTTTTGCCACTGTACCTCCAGTGTCCTGGGGAACCCTCAGGGCACCACACATTCTACCAGCTAGAGTTCTGGAATTCCTATTGGCACCAAGCCTGTACACACTCTGGGAAGAGAGGGGTTCTTGGGAAGCCAGTCTGCTTGCCTGGGGAAGAAGAGCATTTTCCCCTCAAAGAGCTATTCTCCCCTAGGGAAACTAAGCCCTTTGGGCTTTCAGTCAGATTGCAAGCTGGTGAATCCTCTCAGCCACTGCCTGTCCCTCAGTGGGGTGCAGTAGGGATCCTTCCTGTCACCAACCTCCCTTCTTCCTTGGATTTCAAGGATCCTTTGGACACCCAGGCTGCCTTTAGGCTCTGGAAACATGAGCTCATCTTGCCAGGCCATCTGCTAGATGAACCCTTTCTGCCTTAACCCAATTTCATTCTCAAGCCCCTGCACTCTTCTGGATACTGTCACCTCACTGGCATGATGGGTGGGCAGTTTGGTCACCATCTGCCTGGGTAATGTGGCCTTGGGTGCTCTTTTGTTGACCAGACTGCACACATTGTCATGCTAATCAGACCAGGTGCCATGAAATATATGGCACACAGGTGCCCTGGGTTTCATTTAGGCACCACAGTCCCATAGTGTCAGTGTTTTGACTCTTCTAAAAGTTTCTGGGCCTCTTTCCTGGCCACAATCCACTGGTATCCTAGGGACCTGGTGTTTTCTGTCCAACAGTTTGCCTACCTGCTGTTCAAGCTGGGGCAGGTTGGTAGCCCCATTCTGAGGTACTGTGAGCCATTGTGGCACAGGGATTGGGCCCTTTTGGCTATAGTCTCTGTCCTTGCCCTTTTGGTTACAGTCTCTGTCCTTCAGGGAAGGTGCCCTAAGTAAACCTTCTGAAAAGCAATGTGCTCCCTTGCTGGGGTTCCCATGCTCCTCACAATTCACATATGGAACCCTTAATGCCCCCAGCTCCTCAGAATATGATTGTATTACAAGACAGGGCCTTTAAAGTGGTAAGTCATATAAATTGAGGTCATATGTATTACTTGTAATCCAATATGACTGGTTCCATAGAAGAAGAAATTAGAACACGAGTGTGTGTGTGAACAGAGGAAAGACAATGTGAAGATGCAATGAGAAGACAGCTGTATGCAAGTCAAGGAGAGAAGACTCAGAGCACACCAACCTGGCAGCACCTTGATTGTGGACTTCTAGCCTCTACATCTGTGACAAAATCATGTTTTTTTGAAGACATCCAGTCTGTGGTATTTTCTTATGGCGGCCTGGGCAAACTAATATGGGGTCCTCTTCTACCACCATAGCTCCAGAGTGCTGATGTCCTGGGAAGCCTCCCTGGCACCAGATTTTCACCAAGGGTGCTGATTCAGCTTGATGTCTGATCTGGAAAGGAGAGCACTTTCAGTCACAGTATTGGCCTTCAGGCTATCCATGGGCCCTACTGATGCTCTGCTACCTTGCGACCTGGAGAAGAAGATCCCTTTCAGTTAGTCTTTCCATAGCACTGTTGCCCGGGAGAACATACTGGCCGCCAATGGACCTGCCCTCCAGCATACTGAAGGTCTTTCCACCCACAAGTGTGTCTTTGAGCTTAAGAACTGAGTCTTCATAGGTTATCAGCAGTCTGGCCTACTGTAGAGATTTGTTTCTACCTCTCTCTGTAGCATGCTCTGCAGGCCAGGGACTCTTCTAGACACATGGAAGAAGGGTGCTAGGGCCTGGTGACACTGCTGGGCACAGTTTTCCCCTGTACTGCTGCCCTGGATAGTCTTTTGAGAAGCAGCCTACCCAGCACTGGTATCCTTGACATCCCTGTGGGCACTAGCAAACCTCTCTGCTATAGAATAGAATAATTGCTCTATAAACAAGAATCCATCCAGAATTCTGTTGCTGTGGGGCCCTTTGAGGCACTCTACCTATTTGGGTTGGTGTTCTTGGGCACTTCCCAGCCAGATGATTTCGCACCACCTAGGCCTTTGTGTTTTCTTGAAAATCCCAGCCTGTCCCAGTGCCAAGATCGGCAAACAGTCTCCTGACCTTTTTTTTTTTTATTGTAAGTCCTAATCCATTTTTATTTTTTCTTCTTTATACTTTTTCATTCAATCAAAACTGTATATATATGTATACATATACACACTTATACACATTGGTTTGTGTGTGTGTGTGTGTGTGTATATATATATATATATATATACATTTTACATTCTATATTATTTTGTATTACTTTCAGGTGTGTACCATAGTGGTTAGACAATCTAATATTTTACAGTGTTTTCCCCCAATATTTGCAGTACCCACCTGGCACCATACATAGTTAGTACAATATTATTGACTCTATTCCCTGTGCTGTATGTTACCATCACTGTGACTATTCTGTAACTACCAATCTGTACTTCTCAATCCCTTCACCTTTGTCACCCAGGCCCTGAAACTCCCTGCCCCCAACCATCAGTTTGTTCACTGTAGCTATGAATCTCTTTCTGTGTTGTTTGTTTATTTATATTGTTCTTTAGATTTCACATATAAGTGAAATCATATGGTATTTATCTCTCTCTGACTGACCTATTTCATTGAGCGAAATACCTTCTAGGTCCATCCCTGCTGTCAAAAGGGTAAGATTTCATCCTTTTTCACGACCCAGTAATATTCCATTGCATAAATGTACCACAGTTTTTTCATCCACCTGTCTATTGATGGGCATTTTGGTTGCTTCCACATCTTCATTATTGTAAATAACACTTGGTCTGCCTACCGCTTATGGAAACTCAATTGCTACAGTTCTGGGGCTCCTTCTGGGCCTCAGCCTTCCTTTGTTCCAAGGAACTAAAAGTTCCTAGACAACCAGCCTGATGCAGAAATGAGAATGCTTTTGGTCACAGAACACATCACTGGCTGGAAAACCAAGGCCCCTCCTGAGTGTTAATCAACCTTCATGTTATGGAACCTAGGACTTTTTGCCACTGTCCTTCTCATACATTGGTATTTTTAATGACCTTCTGATCACCACATAGGGTTCCACAGGTTGTAGCAGCCTCCAGCCTGCCTGTGTCCCAAGGAACTGCTTATTCTTCCACCCAAACAAACCCTTTTGGGGAGATCCTTTGGGTCATTGCTTATTCCTACCATATCTGTCCATGAGGCTTTTGGACACATTCTATCAAGAATAGAATCAAGGCACACTGGTGCCTTGAAGGCACTTCCAGACACTCCTACACTTTTACTGGTATCCTACATACATTTTTGGCAAACTGGCGTGCCATACACAGGGTTCCTGGGGGCGCTTATGGACACTAACCCGCACCGTGCTATAGAACCCAGGAACCCATTGGCAACCAACCATTCAAAATGCTGATAAAAAGAGCATTTTTCCACCTTTGTACCTCCATCTTCATGGTCCCCTGCAGAATCTCCTGGAAACCCGATTTCTTGCCAGCTAGAGTTCCAGGGTTCCTCCTTGCCCCCAGCTTGTCCACATGCTGAGGAACTTAAGGTTCATTGTTGATCTGCCTCTCATCTACTGTACTGAAACAAAGTACTTTTGTTGACAGTACTGGCCTCTTACAGGTGAGCATGGTCCCCACCAGTCCTCCATCATCCTTCAAACCAAGGAAGCAAAAGCCACTTTGCCACCATCCACCCATGGAGTCTGTGTTCTGAGAAACCTCCTGACTAATGGTCAGTCTTTTCTCTAGCATGCCAAGGCTCCATGTGCATCCCTGCCTGCATTTGTGCCCGGCATATGAATGTTTGGACGCTACCAGCAGTATGGCCAGCTGTGGAACCACAAGCTCTTCTGGTATTGTTCCATTCTACCCTGCGGAGCCCTGGTGCTGTTCTGGACAAATGCCTGGCAGAATTCTGGTGCCCTGAGGGCGGTTTTGGACACAGTGTGCCTACAAAATGTTGTACTGGATGCTGTTGTTTGGGGAGCACACTCCCCATGCACTGGTGACCCTTAGGTGTTTTGGGGCACTGGCTTGCTTCTGTGCTGTGGAACATGGGGCCCTATTGACCACTCTCTATCCAGCACTTTGCTGCCCCTTTTGGACACCAAATCTCCAATGTGCTTCTGTGCCTGGCCACTTTCCAGCCACTTCCCGACAGGTAGTGTCCTAGGGGTCATTTGGGGCTGATATCTCTCTTCATACTTAAAAACTGGAATGTTTTTGGCTACTGAACAGGCTTGGGGAAACCAGGGCTCATAACACATACTGTGACCTTTGCAACTGAGCACCCTTTCAGGCCTGGCCCATCCCACCCTCTGCAGACCCCTAGCTCCTACAGACATGTGCCTGGCAGTTCACTGATGCCAAGCATTCACCAGGACAATGCCTTTCTCCCAAGGTTCAGTTAGGCCTTCTGAACTTGTGAGACTGTTCTTTACACTTAATCTGCCACCTAGCTGGTATTGCAGGTTGAACTTCTGGACACTATCTTCTTTATAGGCCTTTTTGATAATTTTGGTGTGATTATGATTGTTTAGATATAACAACAAAAGTAAGAGCTGTAAAAGTAAAAAATGCTGAGTTGGCCCTTATTAAAACTTAAAACGTCTGCTCTGTAAGACACTATTTATTGAATGAAATGACAAGACACTGGAAGAGAACATTTGCAAAGATCTATCTGACAAAAGGTTGTTATCCAACATGTAAAAGACTCTTAAAACTGAATGTTAAGTAAATAAATAACCCAAAGTGGGTGAAAGGTATGAACAGACACATCGCCAATAAAAATATACTGATGGCTAATAAACATTAAATACAGTCAATCTCAAATGTCATTAATTAATACACAAGATACCACTACACACTATTAGAATGGCTAAAATACAAAACACAGACATCTCCAAATACTGGGGAGGAGGACCCATAAAACCATCCTTCATTGTTGATGGGAGTAGAAAATTATACAAACACTTTGAAAGACAGTTTGAAAGTTTCTTACAAAGCTAAACATAATATAAGTCCAGCAATTGTACTCCTTAATATTTTCTCAAATAATATCCCCACAGAAACCTGAACACAAATATTCAGAACAGCTTTATTAACAAGTGCTAAAATTTAAAAGCAACCAAATGTCCCTTAATAGATGAATGAATAATAAACAACGTGTGGTACATCCATACAATGGGGTATTTCTCAGAGGAAAAAAAAAGAGCTATCAAGTCCAGAAGAGACATAGAGAAAACCTAAGTGAGTATTACCACTTAAAAAGACTACAAGCATAGTAATGGAGTGAAGTACAAGCATAGAGTATATAGTCAATAATATTGTAATAACTATGAATGGTAGGTACTAGAAATATCAGGGGGACACTTTGGTTTTTTTTTTTTTAAGGTTGGTTAATTTTTGTTTTTTGTTTATTTTTATTTTTATTTTTATTTTTTTTATTGTTTTTCAGTACAGTTTTCTGTCTTTTACTCCCATCCCAGACCATCCCCCAGTGCTCCCCACCTCCCTCCCCTTTCCACCCCCCTTAGTTTTTGTCCATGTGTCCTTTATACTTGTTCCTATAATCCCCTCCCTTTTCCCCTGAAATTCCCTCCCCTCCCCCCTCTGGAGACTGTCATCCCCTTTTCTATTTCAATGTCTTTGACTATATTTTGCTTGCTTGTTTGTTTAGTTGCTTAGGTTC
>PVKM010012911.1:0-31003 GCA_004027735.1 Carollia perspicillata | reverse complement strand
CTGTATCCGTTTGGGGGGATCCATCTTGAGTGATTTAATGATCTTGGAATTCTGTGTTTCGGGGCTCTCTGTCCTTCTACCGGTGACTAATCAAGGGTTTACTTGATGAGTAATTTTTGCAAATATTTCTGACCTGTGGCACATTAGCATACGTTTTTATTTAATGCACCCAAAACACTAATTGATAGGTAAAAAGATGTAAATCCAGAAATGTGAAGAGCCTTCAGCAAAGAAGAAATTTCCTGATTAGTTCAAAACTACAGCTTTCGCAAAACACAGCCATCAAATTGACATTTGCTTAAAATGAGTCAAGGATTGTATTCAAATTATTAGGATAAATTAGTGTAGAGTAAGCTAGAAAAAAACAATAGAGAAAGGCGTCTCGGTAGGTGAATTTTTTTATTTCCCTCTAACAGTCTTCCGAGGAATCCTTCTTGACTCGTCCCTCGACTGCAGCCCTATCCAGGCCATTAAATCTCAAACCGTGATGACCTCCGACAACCGTGCTGCACTCTCTGGCACTTACGCTGCCTCAGATCCCCCAGGCGTCACTGCTTCTCCAAAGCACTACCCAGTGGGGCAGAGAGATTGAACAAAACAGCAAGAATTGGAGAGCGGTGACGTGGGAGGGCCTAGCGCACGTGAACATGGCTGGCGATGTCGGTCCTCAGTAGGGCAAAATGTGAAACGTGCCCTTCACTTACGTAAGAAACGTTCATATTAGTTGACTGGTGGTCACACGCAAGGTACGATGGCAGGTGCTGGGCAATTGAAGGGAGACCCAGAGGAGAAGGATACTAAGCTCAGTGATAGTAATGTGGATAACGCCACGGAGATGAAAAGCAAGCTAGCTCGGAGGGCAACCGCGTATGTGGAAATGCCCAAAGCAGCCTCAGGGGGATTAATCTACTTCCTACATTTTCTGCATTAACTCTACAGAAAAATAATCGAGAGTCTTGACATCATGCATTCTTGAAATTTGACATTGGCTATGTCTGGCCTGAACCCCAGGTCATTTGGATGACCCTGAGTCTTCACACAGCAGGGAGCTCTGCATCTGACCCCAGAACCAAGAGGTGAATGGGGAGAAAAAGTGTGTTCTTCTAACACTACCTAATTTGCAGATGGAGGCACACCCAGGTTTACACTATATCAACCTTTGCCCAGTATTTGTGAATCCTGGATGGAAAATAAGTATATTTCCACAAAACTGTTTTCACCATCAAGCAAATATTAGACGATAGGGTTAAGACCTAGTTATCTGTATATTCATCAAACAACTTCCTTTGCCAAGGAACATTGCAATTGCTGTCTTTTTTCATCAGTGTGAGGTTTCAGTGATTTCCACCTTTGTAAAAATGGTGGGCATGGCTCTACGTGTCAATATTGAATTCTGTTCTTCATGGGCACGCAGACGCCTACACCCCTCTGTCCTGTGACTCTTGGGTGTGGCCCTGTGACTAGTTCTGGACAATTGACTTGTTACTTTTGGGCCAGAGCTTTGCAAAATCTGTGTACGACCCTTTAGCTTTCTCCTCCCTGCTCTAGATATTTGGAGGACACCTAATCAGATCATAAAGAGAATAATGATGATAAATTTACTCTAAATACATGACATGACTGTGGCCCCTCCCTACTCAGCCTTAGATTGAAATGAACGAAGAGAGAAGTAGACTGTTTCTCTGAGTCATTCTTTGGAAGAGAGCTACTCTGAAGAGTCACAGAAGATTTCCTTTAGTGAAAAGAAGAACTCTTTGTGGTGGCTGTTGCATGAAAACCACTGAAAGTTAGGGGTTAAGTTTCGTGCCTAGCCTAGCCTCATCTGACTTTATAACGAAGGGGAACCTTTGAGATAGTCAAAATACTAATACAGTCCCTACTTCCGTGTTTCTGATCTTTCAGAAGGGGTTCAATGTTGTTAAAAAGCTCACGGCACACGTGCCATATAACAAATCCTAATCTACTTTAATGCCTGTTGCCAATTGTTTTCTGGAGAACATCTTGCTAAGAAAATGTGTATCACACAGATCTTCTAGTTGTAAATAAATTGCCATAGGAATTTTTAAATAAAAACTTGATATTAACTGGGAACTTTCCCAAAATCCTGTGATCTTCAGTGGCCTGAGGAGATTTGGATACTTATCAAAAAACTTACAAGACTTTTTCCGGAATACTTACATCTCTCTTGAGGCAACTAAAACTTCTGCTCTGGCAGGGAAGCCAGAAATGCTTCCTTGGTGGGCAGCACTGCTAATGATTACAAACTCACAGAAGCCCTACTCAGCGCTCTGAAACCCCCATGGTCCCTGTGCTGTGCTGGGGGACACACCTCTGCTAGAAGCCTGTTAGCTACCCAATAGCATGCGGTTAGAGCTGCCTTTGGGATTCTGCACGGAGGGGAAAATAGCATCCTCACCTTCAGGGTTTTTATAAACAGGATGATGCAGACTACTGATGTCCGCTTTGGCCCAGCCCTTTGCCAGATGCACCCAACAAGAACTCCTGGACAGCAGGCAGGCGGCCCTTTTTCTAAGAACCAACGGGAGACTCTGGGCCGGAATAAATAGAGCACTTAGGCTGTGAACAGGCGAGGCTTTGAAATAGTCTCTTATATGTTGATTCTCCCTGGGATGAGGCGCCTCACCCAAAGCCCAGGTCTCTGTGCTCAGACTGCTTGTTATGTTAATTGCCTTGGACTGCCATCTCTTTGACCATCACTTGTTCACCCATAATTCCCATGTTAATTCTCCTGGTCCCGAATTTTCTCTCTGTCTCACATATTACATTTGCATCTACCTTCTGAGTACCTCCAGCTGGATGTCCCATCGCTGCCACAAAACCGGCTGAGCGCATGGGCTCTGGAGGCAGACAGGCCTGTATTCACATCACAGCTCTTGTGCGTGTTAGCTTTGTGACCCTGAGCACGTGTTTAAACCACTCTCGGCCTCAGGTTTCTCACCTGTAAGTGGAGGTAAGGACAATATCTGTATTGCCTTGTTTCTCAAGCTGAAAAGTAGGTGTTTCTAATAGAAATGTTTTTTATATCATTTCCTACCTTTTTGTATGTGCCTGAAGTAGTTCAAAATAAAAAATAGAATTGATAGCAAAAAATGGGGGATGATTACACCTTCTTCTTAGCGTGGATGTGACAATTCAGTCAGATGAAACGTTTAACATGCGTTGTGACAAATATTTATGGAGTGTGGCAAGCCCTGGGCATAAATGTCTGAACCAAAACAGTCCCCGCCCCTGCCCTCAAGGTGCTTCGTATATGCTGTCATTACGATCACTGCCTTCCACCTCCTACCAAATGCTCCTGTCGACTTCATTGTTTCTTCTGCGGATCTCCGTCACTCAAGTTCAAAACCTGGGACTCTGTCTCTTACCCCTCCACAACATTTCTTCAACTGGCCCTTCCCTTCCTCCTTCACAGTCTGCACTCTGGTTCAAATCCTCAGTGCTTCCGCTTGGCTGCAATATTAGCCTCTGCTGCCAGATTAATCTTTATAAAAAGCAGCTCTGATCACATCTCCCTCCAACTTAACAACCATCGGCGGTTTCCAACTGCCTTCGGAATAACGTGCCATTTTCTCGTTCTGTCCTGTGAGGCCCAGCCACATCCTCCCACTCCCTTTTACAAACTCAGCAAAGTCAGTCACTGGCACTTCCTAGGCGCTCAGTGTGTGTTTGGTGAACGTATGGATTAGTTAACCAGTCGCTTTATCTGGCCCGCATTTGCGCATCTCTCTGTCTTCGTTCACCCTGTTCCCATCGATCAAATCCTCTGAGGTTCATTTCAAAATGTGCTTCTACAGTCCCTCCAGATGGCACTCTTCCAAAATAACTCTGTCTGTCCATTCCAAGAAGCAGAGATCATCATAGCAGTGTATTTTCATTTGGAAGTGTGACTTTATGTGGCTGTCACAACTTGTCCACAGGGGCTTTGATGAGTCTGTGACCCCAGGAAAACCACACTGGGTCACTACTCGGACGACATTGTGCTGATTAGACCAGATGAGCATCAAGTAGCAGGAGCCCGAGATGCCCAAGTAGGGCACAGGTGTGCCAGAGTGGGAGATGCATTCTGGGAAAATTCCGGGTCCTGCCACCTCAGTGAATCCGTAGTCATTTGGAACATGTTGAAATGGCTCCTCAAGTGTAAAAGGCAAGTTTCTTCCCTTTGCCCTCGACTGCTTTGTGTTCTGACCTGTTATGGAGTGAGCCATAAGGGCTACCAGCTCTGAGCGGGATCTCGGCAGGAAAAGGCTCCGCATCTGATAGGACTTGTAGTGGAACGGATGGGCTACAGTGGCCTTTTGACCCCGGCAGATCCAACTATGCTCAGGTAGCTGCAGCAGACAGGGTGTGGTGTGGAGCCGCCAGCAAGCGGCGGCTAGAGAAACAAGGCTGGTTACTGGCATGGCCCCCCACTGGCCCAGCAGTGCTCATGTACTCATTTTTCTAATCTAAACAAAGCTTAATTGTGATAAAATACACATAATGTGACATTTGCCACTTCAGTCATTTTAGGTCTCTAGTTCAGTGGTTCTCACAACAAATTTTCAAGCCAAAAAGCTAGATACAAAACTATATATACACTAAGATTGGAATTCTGTTTCAAAGAGAGTGTGTGCACATGTGTGTATACACATGAAAGTGAAGATGCAGAAAGTAGGAGAAAGAAATGTACAGATATAACAATGACACCTGGGTGGTGCGTTTGTGGGTGGTTGTCATTTTCTTTACGTTTCATTTTTATACTTTACAAATATCTGTGTTGCCTATTTCAATAATTAAAAAGAAGGTGCGTTTTAAACGGTCTTTTCAATAAAAACAAGTCCTAACCTATAATCGTGACAATGTCATGTGTCGAAGCAAACACATTTGTGGAGGAGACAGTTTATTTAGTTGTTTTTTGAAAGCATAAATTCTATCCTTCCTAAATTTCAATTCAAAAATAATCTTTCTGAGAAGCAATCCCTTTTCAAGAAAAAAAGTCAGGCTTCCTTTCCATGAGGAAACCATTAAAACAAATATCCTAAACGAACAACAATAGCTGGAAAAAGATAAGAGGAGGGTGCTCCCTCCTGAGTTATTGGGATCTTGGCCATTCTTACAAGCAAAAAAACAAAACAAAAAACCTAAAACAAAGACTTCTCTGTGAGGTTCAGTCAGGTTTGGAGGGACATGCTGTGGCGCTTTAAAGCCAATGTTCTATAAAAATTACGTAATTGATCTTTAAGCAAAACTCTGAAATGCATCTTTAAGGTTCAGGTAATGGAATGAGAAGATAGAATTTATATAATTCATAAAACCTTACCTTAATCTCCCTTGTCTTTTGTACTTACATGCGGATACTAAATATTGGCAAAATGCAAAAGATCGTGGATCTTGTAGCCAGGACAATGTGAAATTTCTCACAAGCAGATGTAAGAGTCGTTCTTCGGTTACCTTAGGGTTTCTTGTGGACATAATGACTGAGTTTGAACGCTGGCTGTGCAAGAAAATTCTTCTTTCTTTTCTTTGGCAGAGAGACTACTTTTGTAAACAAAAGCAGTGAACAAGGTTTGTTCAAAATGGTGAGCTAACAAGGATCTGATCTGGATCTAACTTGTCGAGAACCACCTGTGTTTGCCCGGGGACTTGGCTGCCGTTCGTGACTGTGCCACACTGGGAAGACACGCTCGGCTTGCACACAGCACGAAACAGGAACCCCATTGTTGGCAGGTGGGATGAATCAAGTTTATTTTCAGTGTTCTGTTGCTGATTATGCTACTATTTGGCAGGGAGTCGCCATGGATAATCACAAATTTATCAATGAACTGTTGTCTAGAAACCAAGTGGTAAGCAGGCTGTTTAGTACTCAGATTTCACAAATGATAACTAAATTTCTGGGCCATTCCTCAGAAGGTTATGCAAAGAGTGGTACTAATTGTGCTGCTATGTATACCATGTCAAACTCCACCATTACCATTAGGTCTACATCAAAACACATGGGGTCTTTCTTGACCTTGCCTTTTCAGGGACAGACCTCCTACCTCCACTCTAGAAGCGGAAGTAGTGGCCTGGGCAGGCTTAAGTGACAGGCTTACGTCAACAGAGGGGACTTCCTTGGAAGACCAATATCTCAACTCTTTCTTCTTTAGGCTGTTCAAGAGCACTTAGAAGTCTTTATGAAATGATATTCTACCAAGATATAGGATTGCATATATATAACTATATCTGTGACTATTTTTGCAGTCACTTATAGACTATATCTCAACCAAAATAATGTGTCAATAAAAGATCCACTTCTAGGTTGTGCTTGAATTTTATGATAATATTTGTTAGTAATTAGTTCATTCATTTTGGACTTGGGAGCAGCAGACACAGAAGATTTTAAGAAAATTTGTAGGAGAAAAAAGTTAAATAGAAATAATTCTATTAACTTTTTCTGAAAATAGAGAAAACTGATTATATTCTATTCTAACTGGTGGTATCCTGGTCCAGCTTTTGATAGCATTGTGTAAATTCTAAAAGATTGGAGTTAGAGGAAAAAAGAGAGGAGGGAGGGCAGAGACTGACTCAGCAAATACCTTCTATTTAGTGGCTCACCTTTGTATGGCCAGCATCCCTGAAAACCAAAGCAGAACAATAGACTGGACAACAGGGCTTCCATTACTAGAGAGGTTAAAGATATTACAAAATCCCTAAGAGCAGTGGAAAGGGATATTATTTAGCTCTTTACAGGCTGCATAATGCATACACTGAAGACAAAAGATGACTTAAAGTCATTTTTTTGACTTTAAAGTAATTTTATATCTCAGCTGTTTGCTTGGTTCACTTGAAGTGGTGTTCTCATGAAAAAAAGCAATTTGTTTTAACACTGGGAGAAGCTGGAGAAGCTGTTGCCGAGGGATGAGCAGCAGAACGTGATGACACTCACTGACTGCACTGAAACACTTGTGGAGTGAGAGGTGAAAACCCGACTCCTTTGTGCTTTGAAAGCAGAGGCTGCTGTGAGCCATGCCGCTGTAGTGGCTTTGGGCACTTCCCTGGGCGTTCAGATCTCTGGAGCGTTCTCAGGGATAGTTCCCAATCCTTAACGTAAAGCTTTGTCATTCCCATCATTCAAACACGCTAAGTAGCAGTCATGAGCCCCGACAGTGTCGTTTTAGCATTTTGGATTTTTTTCTTCCCTCCCAATTTCATACGCACTTGACAGACTTAAGTTCAAAAGTACACGGATGCAAGTAAAACTAAACTGGTTATGTACATCAGCTACAGTGGTAGCACTAGTGTTATTTTTCTCTTCCTCGTTATTTAAAATAATGGCAAAACACAATAAAATGTTCAATAAATATTCGAGTAATTGTACAGACACTTCTGGATAAACCAAGAAAGCAGCAGGGTTTCAAATACTATGTTGACTGGTCAGCAGGGTCATCACCAACCACCTCTAACTGGATGTCATCACTTGAATTAAAAGTTCCAAGTCTGCAAATTGAGCGCAGTATTTCGGATTATAGAAGAGGGCAGGTTGGTTAAAGTCATGTAGGTTTTTTTGTAATTAGAGCTATTGCCTTTATTCCTTCACCATCTTTCAAGCAACAAAGTTTACTTTTTTTCCCCCCAAAGAATAAAACTTAATGGCAAACTTTTCATCAGAATGTTACGGAGAGTGAGTAATTCTTCAATCGAACTGATCTCCGTCAGTAGAAGACATAAAATGTGTGCACACACACAGAGTGTCGCCTGCACTGGGAGGGTCAGTTCCCACAGACCTCCTGGTGGACAAGGGTGCGGCGCTGTTGAGAGGCACAACCCTTTCCTCACACTGTCTCCCCTGGGACACAGTGGGGGGCGCTACCTGGGAAAATCACTTTATTCTAGTCTTTTGGAGTTTAAAGAAAAAAGAAAGAGTCTTCGTTTATCATTGGAGGCTCTAAAGCCAATTATACTCACAGCGAGTGTTTTGTGTTTAATCACTTGTGTTTAATTAATTTCATTTTGTTTTATTGCGCCTTAGTGAGAGGCACGATAAAGCAACAGGACAGAGCGGGGGGCTCCAGGGCCGGGCTACCTGGGCTTGAGTTCAGACTTGCCGGCAGTATAAGCTGGGGTGAGCTTAGCCTCCCTGCGCCCCGGTCTCCTCATTTGTAAAGTGGGAAATAGAAGTGGGTAATTAGTCATCGAGGAGCGGGGAATTCAGAGTCCGTAGGCCAGGGCCTGCCACCTGTAAGCCCTCACCTACCCCTCTCCTGGGATCAGCTCTCCTCCACTTCATTTCTCTTTTCCAGCTCAAAGTAGGCAGAAGTGAGGACACAACATTTCCCCTTACTGTGCACTGGAGTTGCTTCCTGGCACCTCCGGCATGACCATTCCGCAGGGCCGGAGCCCTGCTGGGTTTCCCACAGACTCGGGGAGGACCCCTCTCTTCCCACGTCAGGGGCACATTTTTCTCAGCCGTCCACAGAGCAGCGCTGCTGGAGGCCCGCGTCCCCAGAATTTCTCGTGAAGCTCCTTGCAGTTAGGGGCTCACCCATGTTTCCACTGCAGCTCACCCCTGTCTGACTAACCAGACACCGAGCAAACTCTCTCAGTCACGCTTCCCACTCTCCTTGTCTCTGAAGGAAATAAAAGCAAAGCCTCTTATTTTGGTGGCTAGCTCTGTGTGTCAGCCCGAACAGGCTAAGGTGCCCAGGAGTTGGGTGAAATGCCCACCTAGATGTTGCTGTAAACGTTGTTGGGTTTTCTTTTTAGATAAGATTAACATTGAAATCCTTTGAGTAATGCAAATTACCCTCTATAATGTGGGTGGGCCCTATGAAGCCCTCCAGAGGAAAGACTGAAGTCCCCAGTGGAAGGAATTCAGCTTCCAGGTTATCTCTGGACTCAAGACCACAACAGCAAGTCCCGCTGGAATCTGTCGTCCGCCAGCTTGTCAGACTTGCCAGTCCCTACAATCGCAAGAGCCAACTCCTTAAAATCAGTCAATCTAGATCTAAATAAAAAGAGTAGATAGATATATATAGAACGGATACATGGAAAATACGTCGGATATCCTAATAGGATATACAATAATAGAATACATATAAGATAATAGGATAATAAGATATAGAAATATATATCTATTTTAAGTCTCCTATATAGGCATATATCATTTTACACACACACACATACACACACACACACACACACACATCCTGTCGGTTCTGTTTCTCTGGAGAACCCTGACTAATAAACTTATCCTATCCTCTTTCAGACATCCTGAAAGTACTCAGTTATAGCAACTCAAATAAACAGATGCCCCGAAGCATCACCTGCTTGCAAGGTCAGCAACCAGACGTTGACCGATTACCGTTCTGAGCAGCCCCACTTTACGCTGTAGGTAATAATTTATAGGGGATGCAAGGTGGTGTCGGCTGTCCGCCTCAGCTTCTCTCCTCTAGGACTCCAGACAAGTGTTGCTAACCCCTCACTGGGCTGGTCTTGTCTCATGTTGTTCTTTCCCCAGCCAGTTGGCACATGGGTATCTTCAAGAACATTCCTACCACCACGCTTTCTATTTCTACTACTACTATAATTAGCTAGCATTTATTGACCATTTCTTCTTTAACTCGGATGTCTATCAGCTGGGGTGTGCTTGCTCTCTGAGATGAAATTAGCTGGAATCCACAGTCCACGCCCCGTGAAAGTCCACGTTTCGGCAGATGTTTGGAAGAGAAGGAGAGACAACACAAGCCCTGTCGCCTCTTGTCTTCACTTTCAAAGCAGGAATGGCAGAGGCTTGGCATGAAAATGCTTTGATCTTTCCCACATACCGCTCAGGCCTGCCGAATTAGAACTTTCTTCATTTATCTATGTTGAACTAAATTTTGACTCCATCTTTCTGATGGGTGGTGACGAACGTAATCTTTCAACTACCTAAAATGCTATGTGATCTTAGACTTACCACTCAGCTTTTTTCCTCTTGGTTCTTTCTCAAATCCAGTGTTTGAGACTACGTAGACACTACTGAGAATTTTTTAGAAATTTTAGGGTTGCGTATGTCACATTACACAACACAGTACAACCCATCTAAAAACACGTATTTTGATAACATTTGAAATAGTAACTGAAGTTTTCTTTCCTTACGTTTCCCTTTACCGTGATCTTCCCTTCCATGAGTTGGAGCAGCCATAACATCTTCCGTGCGCTCCTGAGAGAAGTATAAGCTAGGACAAGAAAGCCTTTGAGCAGCAGCGAATTGATGTGAGAGTCACACCACCTGAAGAAAACAAGTGGTTTCTGAATTCCACATGCTTACTTTAGTGATCAGGAGGCACAGCCTCAAGGAAGAAGATGTAAAGTTTGCCCTCAAACAATACATGGGGAGGGGAAAGAGGAAGAGCCCCTTTCCCACCACACATGAAGTAGATAAAAGACTTTTCTTGGTTCCCCAGCCAAAGAGCCTCAAAGAGAGGAAGAAAGAAAGAGGAGAGCGTGAGTGTTTCTGGCTCCAGGCCTGCTCCTGGCCTAGGCTGAGCCCAGGTGGGGAAGGCAACCGGAAATCCAGGATGAGTTCAGGATGAGTTCAGGGGACCCACCGCAGGAAAGGACTGGGCCTGCCTTCTTGGGACATGGCCTGGGAAGACTGCGATTCTTCACGGCATCTCCCTATACATCGTGGAACCAACAAAATCTCAGAGATGCCCAGACGTCTGGGCCCAGGGCAGCCCAGGGTATATGGGGACAGGAAGAAAGTTACTGTGGCTCTGAGAGAGGGTGGAGACAACACCCATACCATTAGATACGGAAGATGCTGGGGTCTGTGCCCCAGTGAGCAGCCCCAGAGTGGCCTGCGTCGGACAGATGATCAGGAGGGTTACCAGGGGGACCACAGCATTTCAGCACAGGCAGCAGGGTGTGGGGGTGCAGAGGCAGCGGGATACCTGCAGTTCAGCGGCTGCCAGAGGTGGATGCAGGATACCTGAGGACCAGAGGCCTCCTCGTCCCCTGATCTGGATAGCAGTTAAAATCTTCTCCTTCTGGAACTCCTGTCCCCTCCTGGGCAGAAAGGAGGAAAGACTTGAGGGAGAACAGGAAATGACTGAGAAGACAACCACCACACCCTACGGATTTCAGGCCCCAAGTACTTGAGCTAACCTTGAATCAGGAGATTACTTTGGCCACTACCCATTCGAAAGGTGGACTCAAAATTTAGTTCAATTATAGATAAGTGAAGAAAGTTCTAATTCTGCATGCCTGTGCAGTATATGGTAAAGATCATAACATTTGCACTCAAAGCCTCTGGCATTCTGCTTCACATCGCCGCTGCGCTCGCCCACCGTGTTGCTCACTGGCCTCCCCCCAGCCTGCCTGCCTTCCCGTCACTGACTCCACCCCATGCACTTCTCTGCTCCCCTTCAGCAGAGTCGCCTGGGGAGCTCCCCATTCCATGTCTGCAATGAGCTGGCCAAGCCAAGGGTCCCCAGCTCCTGCTCTCACCACACAGCAACCAGCGAAGCCTTGGGCAACTCGGAGCGCCTTTCCACGGAACAGAATCCGTCCTTAGGAGTCACTTAGGTTTACAAAGGGCTAGCAAATGTGCCAGTGGCTTGTTGTACTTCACCTCACAACAACACTCGAGGAAGAAAACCGATAGAGTCTCAAAACAAAATGGAGAGGCAGGGTCGGAAAGTGCGTGGGCAGTCCTCTGATCCCGGTCTCCTAATCCCCAAATCCTACACTGTCAGCCACAGCATTGCAGAACTTCTGGCCTTTGCGTATGTGCTTGCTCCTTGTCCTTGAGGATTAAGTCTTGATTCCACTCCTTCCAAAGGCTTGGATTTCTTCCAGTCGGCTTCACCTGATTTCCTTGTTAATGCAAAGGCTGATGGCTGACGGGCTGCGTCTCCCAGCTCCAGAGCCCCTTATCTGCCGTCACACTTGGGTAATGTTCTCGAGAGTGTAATCCCCGAGGGAATCTTTTTAATTCCCCTTTGATGATATTAGTCATTTCCTGCCCCAAGTTTCAACTGAAATTTGATCACGAGCATTTCCTATACATGTCTGTGGGAGCGGCAGCTACTGGGAGCAGTAGACAATGCTGTGTGATCTCACTTATATTTGGGATCAAAAACATCATAGTCATAGAAATAGTAGCTGCCAGGCTCTGAGGGGCGGAAGAAATGGGGAGATGCTGGCCCAGTGTACAAACTTCTGGTTATAAGATGAGTAAGTCCTAGGTTCTGATGTTCAACAGGGTGACTATAGCTAACGAGACTGGGCTGCGTGCTCAAAAGTTGCTGTGACGAGAGTAGCGCATTCTTGACATAACAATGAGACACTCATTACAGGAGGCGAAGGATGTGTCAACTGACCTTGTCGTAAACATTTAGAAATACACGAGTATCAAATCATCGTGTTTAACACAAACTCACACAATGTCGTATGTCAGTCTGTTTCAATAAAGCTGGAAACAACTTTAAAAGCAAATAACGGACAAAAAATTTGAACAGTGCTTCACCAAAAATGATGTGTGAATGGCGAATAAGTGTATAAAAACCTGATCAGCATGCTTAGTCCAAAGGGCACTACACATTGGAGGTGAATAAAATTAAAAAGATTAGCCACACCATGTGTTGATGAAGATGGTGAGCAATCGGAACTCTCTTACACTGCGGATGGGCATGTCTAACAGCACAGACACTTCGGGCTCTTCGATTTCTTGAACAGTTAAACATAAAGCTTCTGTTTGGCTCAGCCGTTCCACTGCTAAGTAATTATCCGAAAGAAGTAGCCCCAAACCGGAAACAACCCAAATGTCCGTTACCAGACAAGTGGATATACAAAATGGACATAAAAATATACAATATGCAATTGTACCCGTACAATTGGAAACCACTTGGGAATTTAAAAGATGCATTAACTCATGCAACATGGGTGAATGTCAAAATACTTCTGCTGAATGAGAGAAGCCAGAACCTCCCCCATCCCCACCCAAAAACAGGACCTACTGTATAATTCTATTTACGTAAAATTCTAGAACGTGCAAACTGAGTGATAATGACAAAGCGGATCGGTGGTCGCCTGAGGATGGGGGTGGGTGGAGGGAATTTGTCGAGCCTGGAGAGGAACAGAGTAAGGGATTACAAAGGGCACGTGTTATCTTGATTGCAGGGATATTTTCATATTCGTTAAAACCTATCCAATTATATACTTGAAACACGGATGTGATGTGTGTCAATTACCTCTCAGTCAAGCTCTTATACAAAAAACTTTCCAAAGTGATGTTAATTTATTCAATTAAGGAAAATATGAATTATTTCTAGATCCTATGTTTTACAACAAAAAATGAAGTTATTTCTGAAAGCGCTTCAAGCAGTTGTTTTAGAGGAACATACATACACTTGAATAGTTTGCCTGAAGAAGTAACACTACACAGTAAGATCTCTGAAAGGTGAATTTGTGGAAACATATGACCTGATGTCATGCAGTGGTCCCTGGTGTTATGCAGGGTGCCACAGGCTTTGTCTCTAGGGACTCGGGACTCAGGTTTGTACATGCTGGAGACATGAACCCTAAGGAAAAGCCCACTCAGGAGAAGCTGGGGCCGGCAACGTGGACAGGCCCAGGGCTGGCAACAGAAATGGGCCTCAGCAGTCTCTGCTCCAGGCTGATGGTGCTCCTCGGCCAGCCCTCGGCTGCCCCCACGCAGAGCAAGGGGACCCTCTGCCCAACGTTTGTTTGCCTGGCTCTTCCCGCTCACCTGTGGGAAGGCAGCCACAAAGCCCCGTTCTGGGGAACGAAACGGCTGTAAAACAGAGGCCTCGGGTTGTTCGTCCCCTGAGAGGCCAAGAGGAGCAAAGGGCACCGAGGTGTATGCTGACTTTTGTCTTTCTGCCGATTTCAAAAAAATCCAGTGTACTCTGATTAGTAATACTGTCTTATAAAGTAACTTCAGAGCTGCTAAGAGACTAGATCTTAACTGTTCTCACCATAAAAAAGGGGTGAGAATTCTGTCCTAGGATAGAGGTGTTAGCTAAAGGCATGGTGGTCATCATATTACAATGTGTGAATGTATTCAGTCAACATGTTGCCCGCTTTAAACTTACACGAAGTTATATGACAATTATCTATCAATCCAAAAGACAGAGAGAGAGCGAGAGAGATTCAGCGTGGTAGCTGCACTGGCCATGGTGGCAGTAAGAAGGGCCACTGTGCACCCGTGACCACAGCAGCAGCAGTGACCAGGAACCCATTCCTTCTGCAACCCGACGTGCACAGGAGGGGGCTGGCTACAGCGAGCAGCGCAGGCCAGTGGTCGAGATGATGTGAAGGGGGAGCCTTCTACTCCGGGAGGGAGGAGCTGCCTGAATACTGACTGCTGGCCGGAGAGCGATGCTCTAAAGTCTGGCCACAAAGGTCTCAAATGTCACACTGGGATGGGACATTTAACAATAGCCACCTCATAAAACCGGGAGTCATCGCCCTGGCCAGTGTGTCTCAGCTGGTTGGAGTGCTGTCCTGTACACGAAAAGGTTGGGGGTTTGATTCCAGGTCAGGGCACATGCCTAGTTTGTGGGTTTGAGCCCCGGTCAGGGCATGTAGGGGAACCGACTGATCGATGTTTCTCACATCGATGTTTGTCTTTCTCTCTCTCTCTCCTCCTTCCTCTCTCTCCAAAATTAATAAACATTAAAAAATGGGAGTCACTTTAGATATTAGGAAGATAAAGGTAGAGAATTGTGAGTTTTTGTAGCCCCCTAAGAATTTATTTTACCTGTCTACATAATATCTTACATGAGAAATTGGTCTGTGATAAAATTCTAGAAATAAGTATAATGGTTTAAAGCACTGTAGCCCAGTAGAATGTCCCTACCATAAGGGGCATATTCTTCATCTGCCCTGTCCAACATGTTAGCTACTCACATCCACTGGGCATTTGAAATGTGAGTGAGTTACTGAATTTCTAACTTTATTTAATTTTAGTGTGCATTTGAACAGTGACATGTGGCTTGTGGCTATGGTGCTGAACAGTTTTTCCTGTCTGAACCAGACTGCGTTTTAGGTGGTGGTATATAATGTCGCCCTGTTTGAGTGAAATTTAAGAAACTAATTAAACTGCTACAAGGAAAAAGCACCAGGGCTTTTGCAGTCTGTGTTAGAGAGCATCTCAAAGTTGGCACATTTTTTTTTCTTCTTCTTACTGTGGTTTTAGTAAATACTAAAAGAGAAATTTGAACAGGACAGCATAGATGTGTCTTTTCTTTTTTTAAGGGAAACCCATTAATTTCATTAAGTTAAAGATTCATTTCTAACAACTTCTGTGTAGGGAGCAAGAAAGTTACAGCAGACATATGACAGTTTGCTCCTCACATTTGTCCCTGTGACAGATCAATGGCTTGTTGGTTTTTCTGAGTATCCGTGCACTGCACACCCCTTCACCCTGCTCCATCACACAAACAGAGGTGGTGGGGGGAGTTAGCTGTGTTTAAGAATGTTCTTGTCATCCAGTCAGAAGCAAGGAAGTGAAAGGGGACTTTGGCAAGGCCAGTAGAGAGGCAGACTGCTGGGGTCCCCAGGGCTGCTCAGAAAGGGGCGTAGTTTGACCCTGGAGGGTCCCTATGGGGCCCGAGGGAGTCGCCTGCAGAAAGGAAGGCAGACCCCAGAAACGGAGGGAAGCTGAGTCTAATGATGATGTTCCAACCCCACGCCCAGTCACAGATAAAACCTACCCGGGAGATTTAACGAGTAACCGCTTTAATGAGGCATCCTTCACGTGTCACGCAGGTCACCTGAAGGGCGGAGTTCAGTGGTTTCAGTGCATTCACAGAGCTGTGTAACCGTCACCACAATCCATTTCAGAACGTTTTCACCCCCCACGAGCCCTATCCCCACTGGCCATTGCTCCTCTTCTCACCCCAACCCTGGGCAACTACTCGTCTGCTTTCTGTCTCCATTAACTGGCATATTCCGGGCATTGCATATATAAACGTTCTCATACATACACACATACAGCTTTATGTGACTGGCTTTTTTCATGTAACATCATGTTTTCAAGCTTTATCTAGATTGCAGCATGTATCAGTGCCTTAATCCTTTTTATTGCCGAATATAAAAAAAATTTAAACATGCTTTTCACTTTGGTATAATTTTAGATTTACAGAAAAGTTACAAAGATGCTATATTTACCCTTCTCCCAGTTTCCCTTAATGTTAACTTACTCCGTAGCATGGTACACTAAAAAGAAATAACACCATTAACTAAATGACAGACTTTATTTTTATCTTTCTTTCTTCCCCTTTCTTTTACAAAATGCTTTTTTTTTTGTTTGTTTCAAGATGGCAAATTGCATATAGTTATCATGTCTCCTTAGTCTTGACCTTGACACTTTTTTGAAGCGTATAGATCAGGTATCTTACAGAGCTTCTCTAAATTTGGGTTACTTTCATGGTTTCTCTTATTTCTTTCTCCTGAACACACTAAAGTTGCGTGCTTTTGGTAATAAGGCCACAGAGGTGCGGAGATGCTTTCTCCCTGTTTGTGTCATGGGGTGGCTGGTATCCACACGCAGGAGGCCAGCCTTGGTCACCTGGCTCAGGTGTCGTCCACCAAGTGCCTCCCCCGTAAAGTTATTACTTTCCTTTTGCATTCTCCGTTTTTAAGAAAGGAGTTGCTAAATTCATCCCACACTCAAGGTAGGGGAATTAAGCCCTACTTCCTAGAGGGAGGAATATTTGCCTATATTATTTGGCCTTCTTATGTAAGGAAGCCCTTTTCCCTTCTCATTCATTCGTGTATTTGCTTGTTTATTTAGTCATTTGTTTACACCGGTATGTTTGCACTGGTAATTCAACACCGTCGTTATCTGTTTGGCTGCTCAAATTGTTCCAGGTTCGTCCACAGGGAGCTTCTTCAGGATGGTGCCCGGGCGCTTTGCTCTGCCCCCTCCCTGTTCGCTCCTCCTCGTCTCTCCTCCAGTTCCTTGTTCTTCTGGTGTTGGGGCGGAGCAAACACAAATTGAACAAGGAGTATCCTGTAGTGTGGGGCTGCCTCCTTCTTCCTTCTCTCCCGGCTCTCCAGGTACGGAAGCCAGTTTCAAATTTCACCTAGGAACGCCTCAGTTCCTGAGCCAGCTCTAGGCAATCCAGTTCAAAATAGCCTCTCTAACTTAACTTAATTTACAAGCTGTGTCCTTCCTGCTAGGTTATTGCTAAGGTCATCGTGTTAATGGGGATACTGACATATTGACATCACATAGATCACTGGGCTTGTCTAGACAGAAGCTCGTGTCTGGTTCAAGACAGGGAAGGAGGTCCTGAGTTCAGAGCAATGGCACATACCACTTTTGTCATTGCACCATTCGCCATAAATCTATGACATAATGGGAATGCTATGAAAGAGATGGAAAATATAAACACTTAGGGTTTTTTAAAGCCCCCAAATATTGCAATGTCTCCTCCTCCTTCTTCTGTTAGCCAAATAAAAAATTTCAAATTATTAACTTATAGACATAAACAACTCATCACTAAGGGCTGAAAATTTTTACATTGAATTGACTTGGAGTTTGCTACCAGCCTTCATGATAAACCTAGAAGAGACACAGGGTCTATGTTAGTTCATTACACAAGGTAGTTGCCTGGTAAATGATTGTCGAATTGACGAATTATTTAAGTACCAAATATTTACTGAACTGAATTCTGTAGAGGCTCCAAGAAGAGAAGGTCTCTGTCCTCAAGAAGCAATGTCCTTGTTGAGGAAACTAGGCCGAAACATCTGCTCATCCCGAGAGTCAACAATACAAGGGCTCAGGATAAGAAGGAAAGAGCTAGCACGCAATTAATTACTGGTAAAGTGATGGCTAATAGTGAGAACTTTCTGAGCAGAAAGCAATTATTCAAGGAGAGGTGATCAAGTGCATATTTTAAGTGAGAGATGGTTTGAATTTATTTCATCCTACATGTTGGCTAAACTTTGGGTGGATAAAGGTATTTGGGAAGGCTGCTCTGAAAGACATGAAGACAGGGAAATGCAAAATTTTCCTGTCTCAAAGCCTGTTTCTCCATTAAAGATGAAGTGCAAGGGTGTTAAAGTAAAGTTATTTATGTCAGAGCAATCAGTAGTCTTTAACTATTGATCTCAAAGAAGCAAAATGTGTTAAGTGCTGTCTAGGACTTTGGAGACTATAATAAAAGAAATTAGCTAAAATTCAGGTTTTAAAAGAAAACAGATAATGGCTCTATTCTGATTTTTTAGCGACTTTTGAAACTATAAAGAACTATAATTTGGAAAAGTTATTGTCTTGGAGTTTAAATTTAAAGTTTAGCTACAGTCTTGGAGTTTATGAGTTCAAGTTCAATTATTTAAATAATAAATGGATTCATTTATTCTTCATGAATATGAGTGCTCGTAGTAATTTTAAATGTGATTTAAAAAAATCCCAAGTGTTTTTATCTTTTATAAGCCACATTATTTTTTTCAACTTCTACGTTTTTAATTGAGATTATATGCTATGTAGAGAATAGTTTCCTCTTTATTTCTCTCTCATTCATTAGCATGATATCAGTTTTATACGTCATTCCTCTCATCCCAGTAAACTGGAGGTTCAGTTTGGTGTCCGAAGTCTGCAAAGAACCTTTATACAAGGGAATCCCACCCAGAACCTGGAAGTTCAGTTTCCTGCATACCTGCATGTTGGTAAACAACAGCTGTTTGGTTCTTAGAAGTAGCTTGCCTGATTTTGAAATACACACTTCATGTCTAAGAATGAGACCAGAGCAAAAACTTTTCATTCTCTGAGGGAGTCTGGGAAAACAAAGTGAAAAGAAGCATAACCGCCATTGGAGGACAAATTATCAGCTCTTTTTCCCACGTAGCACCAGAGACACAAGCCAACGCGTACTAAGACTAGAAGAAAACAAAGTCTCTTAGTTTTTTTTCTTTTCTTCCTTTTTATTTATTTATTTATTTTTACTGTTAATATAGCTTGTGCGAGGCAGCTGCAAGTCTTCACTTTCATGGAAACAATCCCATACCCTTGTTCACCCCAAAGAGTTATTTTCTTCCAACTAAGAACAGATTTTTTTTCCTTTCGTTGGATCATAGAATTTTGAAAGTTAGAGACCATTTCACCTAAATTTATTAAATAAGTGAACAGAGCAGGATAATACAGGAAAACAATGGGCGAATCTCCCCCCATCTCCCACGCTTGTACTCGCCTACGAGCTAACTGCACTCCTGCAGCGTTACATTCGTCTAAAAGATCTGGTGGTTACAGGGGTCCAGATCTCGGCCCTTGCAGTTTCCCTTGCCTGGAATGACCAGCTCCTGCCTCATCAGGAGCATGCCTGCTCATCCTCCCAGACGCAATTCAAAGGACACTTCATCCATGGAGACTTTCTCATTTTTCTTAAGCGAGCTCTGTCCTCTGACCCTTGTGTTTTCCTTGAGCTCTCTGTTGATACCTCTATCCTGACATTTGTCACAGTGCATTACAATAATCCGTTGTATGTTCAGACTCTCATCGAACCATGAGTGACTCAGTTTCAATTCTTAATTTTTATACATCCGTTGCCTAGCATAGTACTTGCCACATTAAAAGATAATTACTGGCTAATGATTGAATGATTGGCCAGAACTTGCATGCAGTTCTCCTCACCTCCAATAGGTCGGTTACACATTCTCAGGCCTGTTTCCTACCTAATTGAAATCACGACTTGAGAGATGATTCCAAGCCCCATGCTTTCTGGACAATAAATTAAATTAGTATGGTTGCTTGTTTATAAGCTTCTTTACTATGTTTGTTGAATGAATTATTAAAGGACAGAGTCATTCAGACTTCTCCACAGAAAAATTAGTTGCTGGACTGAGCCAATTTAAAATAGAAGTTTGATAACTTTTTGCCTTTTTCTAGGAAATTGCTTCATGCTTTATTCACTAGCTAGGATTAGGCTTTCTAATGGAGTTTTATCATTTCTTTTCCTTAGGCATGGCCTGGGAAGTTTTCCTTCACTTGTAAGATCTCTGCCCAAGTATTTTAGGAACTAAGAAGGATAAAGAGAACTATACACACACATTTCTAAAATCCTACCCACCACAAGATGTCAAAATTTTTTACTTTAATTTTTTCTTCAGTCAGCTCTTATCTTCCAATCCAGTGGCAAAGTGGGAATTATTTACTCGGAACTCTGGCTGCCTTCCTGGTGAGTCATCGCCCCTGTGACCTGAGGCCCGGGTGCCGGCTCTCTGAGTATTCTCTCCCTGTCATTGGTTCTATAGGTTTATTTAAAATGAGCCAGACTGGTGTGCACATTTCAGCTTCAAAAGGGGAACTCATTAGGAGTGTTGGACAAAACTTTTGGATAAAAATCAAAGGCAACACAAAGGTTGTTACAAGCAAATTCTGTACGGACACACAGAGCCAAAAATAAATGTTGTGTATTGGCAAAGGCTCAGGCCTCAGAAGCTAGGCTTTGAAACTTCTGGTAAAGCTCCCAATGTTCCCTATAAACTCAAAATATTAGCATTTGCAATTCATTACGGTACCAAGTAGTTGTTCTCTGGAGAGAAACACAGACGTTCTAAATGTTCTTCTTAACTACTTTTTCCTCCATTAAGCCAGTTGGTATATTTGTTGTTTAGATATAGAAAATACAGTCTTTAAAATTTGCCTTAAAATCTCCTACAGAGAGTTTTACTAAAGGTAGAATCATATCTCCTCATATACATACTACCACATTTTCCCCCCTGAAACCTAACGAGATCGTGTCACTTGTATATCCCTGTCTCTGGACACCAGAATGTTTGTCCTCTTCCTTATTTCTGTAAAGAAACAAACAAATATTTGTGTGTGTGTGTATGTGTGCTACATATATGTATCTTTGTGTATGTACACACATTATGTATGTACAAATATATACACGGAGAGAGAAAGATCTATTAAAATTAGATTTTTAATTAATTTACAAATAGATCTCATTGACTACTAAAGGCCTATTATAGAAACTATGGAAATAATCATCTAATAATAACATGTGAACTACGTGTTCTCATTCTGCATCCCAATCATACCTACACATTCCACTGCACCTGGAAACAAAAGTGGAGGCATTTATTGGAGAGATATATATTTCCATATATATAATATTAATATTATGTGTTAATATTGGAAATAATATTTTCATATATGTACATATAATTCCTGGCCAGAGCCAGAAGTAACTGAAGAATCTCATGAGAGCCTTTGTTGATGCCAAGCCAGGCCAGTTTGGGGGATTCCAGATGTTTATGAGCTTATTTTAAACTTTGTATTGTTATCTGAACCCCGACACTTGCCATTATTTCATCCGTCCCCTGTCCCTACCTAAAGATTTGAGGTGATAAGTCTTTACACCTTGAACTTAAAGGGGGAAACCCAAACAAACCATTGCCTTGGCAACACTCTTAACCAAAACACTCTGATCTTTGTCCTCACCTTGTCCTTAAACCAACAAAAGCACCAGATTACCCCCCTCACCAACTAAATTTTCAAAATGTAAGCCTAGTTTTCAAATATTATGTTGCTACGAATCCAACGCTTCGGGAACTGGTTTTATGATCAGAGCGCAGATCCACTTCATCTTGAAAACCCCAGGAGACGAGCTCTGCATCACCCACATCAGCCCCCGGCCCTCTGCTGCCCTCCTCCCTTAACCCAAACTGCTGCCATGTGGACTAGCAAGAAATAGTTTCCAAATGTGTATTTATGTATAGGGGTCTTGTGAATAAAAGAGAGAGTCTGTCAACAGGAGCTGTTCTCTGGGTAGATCTAAATACAATACAGGGCAAACAGATGGGAAAACAACGCCTGGGGATAGAACAGCATCTGGCAATTTGCACAAGTGTGTCCTCTTCCTTTGATGACGATGACATACACACCGTGAGTGGATGTGGCCAAAGCCTCCTCTTCCTCTGTGAAATGAAGCTGCAGTCACAGTCAGTGAGGCACTGAACCGTGTGTAGGAGCTTGTCTGCCCTCAGGTGGTTCTGTTCCAAGAGGAGATTCACTTTAGATCTAAATTTGTTTTCACTCACTGATTTCCATACCCAAGGCCACTGAGAGTGCATCAATTAGCAAAGCTTTTAAGGACATCTGCATTAGAAGATTTCTTTTTCTTTATCTTTACTGTTGACACTATTACAGATGACACCCCCCCCCCCGTTTCCCACCCAGCCCCCGCTCCCCGCGTTCTCTGGCCATCACCACACTGTTGCCTATGTTTAAGGCTTATGCGTATATACATTCTTTGGCTAATCCCTTCCACTTCTTTCATCCAGTCCCTCCCTCAGCCATCAGTCTGTTCCACGTGTCCGTGCCTCTGTTTCTCTTTTGTTTGTATGGGGAAAAATCGGCAATCATCTATCCACAACCTGGTTTTCTGGGGGACAAATTCTGGGGGAAAAAGAATTGCTTTCTAAGACCAAAACCTCACCTTGTATTATCAAAGAAAAATGATGCACCGCATTAATAGTATTTATTAAATAAAATATGTATCATCATTTTCAGAAATGGTCATTTTGCAATGATCACAGACTAATAACAAGTCATAGCGCAATCCAATCTTTGTGGCAAAGATAATAGCTTTAGATAGGTTCAGTGAACAGCAACTATATTTTTTGTCCCATGACCAATGATTTCCCCAAAATTGAGGTTCTTTCACCCCTTGGACAGCTATTTTAAGATGTTGCAGATTACTTCTTATCTTGTCATGTGTTCTTTATGACTCTTGCTTCGTGAGGTTGAGAAAAACCACATGGAAGACCAGTTCCTTTCATAAGTGCAATGTCTCCCTTTCCAGACATGTCTAATAGAATCGTCTGAACTCTGGAGTGGGCGTGGCCTGCTTCCCAGCAGTGGAGGCAGCCGCAGCACTGGTGATACAGAGAAGGGATACCGGGACAGGAAAGCCAGCCCTGACCTTGTCTCACTGACTAGCACTTACGGCATTCATAGCTTTGGAATGCCAAGATCAGGAGAAAAATTCAGATATACTTTCAAAAGGAAATTCTAAGATTAGAAAATATTGTAAGAAAGGGGAGAGTTGTGCTTAACTCACTGTGTAAGGTTTACAGGCAGATATGAAGTAAAGTTAGTTGTTTTTTTTTTTTAGTTTTATTGAGATGTAATTGACATATCACATCTTACAAGTTTATGGTGCATGGTACAATGTCATTACATGTATTGTGAAATAATTACCACAACATGTTTAGTTAACAACAGGCACCTCATAGAGTCACCAAATTTTTTTTTCTTTGTCATGAGAACTTTTAGAATCTACTCTCTTAGCATCTTACAAATATGCCCTATAGCAGTGTTAGCTTCAGATGGACCTAGAGGGTATTATGCTATGTAAAATAAGCCAGACAGAGAAAGACAACTGTGTGAGCTCACTTATCTGTGGAATTTTTTTAAAACCCACCCAAACCCCAAACACAGAGAAAAAGAGATTGGATTTGTGGTTATGAGAAGCTGGGGGTGGAGAGGGTGGGAACTGAGTGAAAGTGGTCAAAAGATAGAAACTTCTAGTCATAAGGTCAATACATACTGAGGAAGTTGCTTAAGCTTTGCGGTGACTCAATTTTGCCCTTTCTTCTCTGTCTCATTTCACCAGGGCTTGAAATCAGAGACCGCTGTGTGAAATGCAACCCTAGGCAAGACATAGAACTAAATGAAATCATAAATACAAGCCATTTCAACAACATCCGTTCCCAGATAGCTGAACCCGAGTGGCCCTGGGCAGCTCAGTCGGTTGTGGGCACCTGAAGGCACTGCTCACACTGCCGCACAGGAAGGGAGCCAGCCTTGTCCCGAGGGAGCATCCTTGGTTCTCAAGTTAGAGGAGGCTGAGCTCGGTGGGGGGATGACAGCCAATCAGGCGGGAGGAAGGAAGGGCTGCAGCGAGAATTAATGAATAGACAGGAAGAAGATGAAATATCCGAGGAGGTTTGGTTCAGGGCCCACACCCAGTGTACAGAGGATAGCAACAAACTTTGAGATGAGTTGCAGTACCTCTGGAGCAGGAGAAATAGAATCCATGAAGTGTGGAAACTCAGAGGAGGATGAGGGAGACGCGGTGCTGGGTTCGCACAGGGATGCAGGGCGGGTGGTGGCGGCTGAGCCCCAGGAGCGAGAGTCACGATTTGAGTGTGTGTTCTTTATTTCTAGGAAGCTTGGGGTTCACAGGTGTTCGGAGCAATGGGTGAAGTGCCGTTGGGCCAAGGAACCGAGGACCTGTGGATTTTGGTTTTCAGGCTGTATTATTAGAGCCACGGAGTCCTAAACCCCTTTCCAATTTCTGTTCCGTGCCACCTGCTACCTCTGATCTTAGCCCTCAAAGATGCAGGAGGGAAAGAACACAGAGCCTCGCCTGTCAAGGAGATGGCTATTTGAAGGTTTTGGATCTAAGCTGTTGGTGGGGAATCAGGACACTTGTTTAAAATATAACCAGATCCAATCACCCCTCATTGGTGGATGTGGGGTGAGAATCCAGAAACCAGTACACATAGCCAGCATTCTAGGCTGTTCTGATCAGGGCTGGCAGCTAGCCTGTGTGCAACGCGGTGCCAGTTAGAACAAGGCGCCTCAGCTGGGTGGACCGATTTGAAAAGTTCACCTTGCCCAGGTCCCACACACTCCTGCCAGTCAGCACTTTCCAGAAAGCTGGTGGCAGGGCAGCCCTGGCTCCTGCCCCCTTGGCTGGACCAGTGCAATCTCCACAGCCTCCTTCAGAGGCCCCAGTTCTTCAGAGTCCTCCTTGAAACACAATGTGCAAAAACCTACTTGAATTCGACACTTCCCAAACTGCCCTGATGGGAACAACGTTCTGGTAACTTATCAAAAGGAGAAATTGTGGGTCCCACAAAGCCTATTGGATTAGGCTCCTCAGAGACACAGGTTGGGATGAGCATTTTCCACAAATGCCTCGGTCACTGTGTTCCTCAGAGAAGGTTGGGACTTACTGATTTGGGGGAAGATAAAACCTCTGCTGTTGGTGTGTTCTCTAACTGGGGGAGTCAGAGGGGCCCTCCCCCTTCAGATCCTCCTGGGCCTCCGAATGGGATAGAATGGCACAGCAATGGGGACGGAGGGCAGGCTTGAGGGGTGTTCCGGAAGTTCGAGGGCAGGGAAAAATGACAAACTGAAATGAGCCACCTATTTTGGTGGGGAGAGCAGTGGGGAACATTCCTTTGCAGTTGGAGGCTTAAGTAGGTGTGATATGGGGTTTTCATAGCGATGCCTCTCCCCATTTGCCATGCTCTGCCGGACTACGGAGGAAATGAACTCAGCATTTTCAGGCCATCACCCCTTCCCATTTTGAACACTTTAACTTGTAAGTTTATTTGATAGTAAAGTCCATTTGTAAAACTAAAGGACATACGTCTCACTATTTTCACTTTCATTTTGTAAAATAACACCAGTATAATCCATCCAGGAAAGAACACGAGATTGCGTAAAAATGTTAGAAGTGGCTCTCTGATTTCAGTACTCTTAATTCTTATATATCTTTGGAAAAACCAGCAGGCATGTGAATAAAATACATACTTTAAGAGTCTGGTAATTTTCAAATGCTGACCAAGTATCTGTAACATGCAGCTTTGGGGGAGTTACAAAACTCATCAGGGGCTTATTCTTCTAACACTAAAAAACAAGACAATTTGAAAACCTCCATTGTGGTGACTTATGGCAGTCAGATTCTATCGTTCAAGGTAGTCTGGCCAAGAACGGGACACGGGTAGATGGTTGTGACATGCACCAGAATAACTTTCTGATGTTCCTGGCTGGTGTCTGTGACGAGCAAGCTCCTTGGTTATTTGATGGTGTAATGACAACTCGTAACCAGGCCTGGAGATTTGGTTGACACGTTCGGGTTTCGTGTTCTTCCAGCAGACGTCCCAAAATCCATTCCTCAGGAATGTGGATGTGCCCATCTATTTCTGGAGGGGGTTGCCCATGCTGTGGCCCTTTGTTAAATGACAAACATGAGAACCCAACACGAGAAGACTATGTTCTAAGTCAACAGGACTGCTTTTCAAAAAGACAGAATCCTTTGTGAGCAACAAGTCGCAACCTTGTCAACCATCTGATGAAAAAGCCCAAGGTTTGAGGGACTAACCCTGTTCATGGAATAAGGGTTGCCCCGGCAGAGGCTGGAAACCTTTGGAAAGCCTCCAGCTTCCCAGGGCCCGGCGCTAAGGAGCTGCTGCCCGCTGCTCTGGCCCTGTGCAAGGAGGGCACGGAATGAACCGGGACCTGCTCCACCCTGTAATCCACAGCAGTTCATTAACATTTAGATCCTTTCTCTGAGAAATGGACGTCATCCTTCTCCTTTCCTTTTGCAATCAATGTTCTCGAATTGAACATAAAGGGCATATTTTTAGAGTTGGTTCTTAGGGCGTTGATCTGTTTCTAAGGCGTGCGGTTTGCCCATCGTGCACTGGATTATCGGGTGTTCTGTCACTCGGTGACCGCACACACGCACGACAACATTTCCATGTGCCGTGGGGTGGGTACTGATGTGAAACTGGCGGTGAGCTATTGGAAAAAAAAAAGAAGCACTAAGCCCTAAGTGGATCCCTTTGAAAGTCCTGGAGCTTGGATTCTATGAGCGAGAAAGGGGCAGGTGCTACCTGTCAGGGAGAGTGGAGCTTGCGGGTACTTCCAGGTGTCGCGCACCTGCTGCTCTAGAGATGCCACTGCCTTCACGGAGCTACTTTTCCCCTCCCCCTTTCTCTGCACGCTGCAAACTACCAGAACTCGGACAAGGTGGAATGCATCACTTGAGAAAGACCTACCCAGGCCCAGATGTTTTCGCTGGAGAATTTTACAAACGTTCAAACAATTAACACCGATTTCATGCACTCTTTTTCATAAAGAGGAGGGAATGCTTTCCAGCTCCACAAGGCTGTGATTACCCTGATACCAAGACCAAAGACCACACACACACACACACACACACACACACACACAACTACAGACCAATAGGTAGCAATGTATAGAAATACACAATGACAAAGTAGAATTAATTCCAGCTTTACAAAACTGGTTCAATACTTGAAAATCATACCATGTAACCCACTATACCAACAGGCCAAAGAAGAAAAAGTCATGTAATTGTATCGGTGTCTCTATTTGCAGAAAATGGGAGTATATGATGAGAAAATACCTAGGAATCTAAAAAAAAAAAAAAAGACCCTACAACCTGCAAGTGAATTCAGTAGGGTCACATGATACAAATCAACACAGAGAAATTAATTAAATTTCCCTATAACACTGACAATAAACATGTGAAACCAAATAAAAATGCAATACCATTTACAATTGCTCTAAAGAAAATGAAATACTTAAGTATGAATTTAACCAAACCTGTACTAGATCTAGGTAATAAAAACTGGAGAGACTCACTCTGTTCATGGAAAGAAGACTCATCATAATAAAGACATATCGATTCTCTCTAAATTGATCTGTAGGTTTAACACAATTCCTGTCAAAATCTCAGCCCTGTTGTTTGCAGACATAGGCAAACTATTCTAAAATTTATATAGAAAGAGAAAAGCCCTAGAATAACTGAAAGAATTTTGAGAAAGAAGAATACATTGGGAGGAATCACTGTTCCCATAATTAAGGCTCCTTACCTAGTTACAGTAACCAAGACTGTGGTACTGGCAAAACCACTGCCACATCAATCAGTGGAGCAGAATCGAGATCCAGAAATAGAGCCATAAGAATATGGATTCAACTTATTTTTTACAAAGGAGCGAAAGCAATTCATTGGAGGAGATATAACACTTTTGATAAACACTATTGGAGCAGTTAGACACCCATATCCAAAAAAAACACAAAACAAATACTGTAACCTACACCATACACCTTATACAAAATTGAATTCAATATAGAGCATGGAATTGTCAGACATAAAATTATAAAACTTCTAGAAAAAAATAAGTACTGTTTTTAGGAGTGAAGACAGAGTTCTAGACTTGATAATAAATGTATAATTGATAAGAGGAAAATTGACAAGTTGGATTTAGAACTTTTTCTCTGTGGCAGACCTTGTTAAAAATATGAAAAATAGAAATTATGAACTGGGAGAAAATACTTGCAAATCGCATGTCCAATAAAGGACTTGTATCAGAAATATAGACAGAGGTATAGTCATTTTGGAAAACAATATGGCCCACATGTTTCCCAAACCTTTTACCCAAAGGTCTCCCTTTTGGGAACTCTAAGGAGAGCATCTCCAATAAGAAAACACAATACGCAGGAAGAATTTTTCATAGTGTTATTGAAATAAAAAAAAATTTGAATGTACTCTGACTTTTCAGCACAAGTAGAGGGGTTAATGACATCAAGACGTGCATCTATCCAGTAAAATACCAGCTGTCATTAAATATGATGGTTAAAAATACAAAGTTGCAAAAGGAAAAGTGCCTATAAGTTAATAAAAACAACAAAATCACAGTGCCAGATAGTGTGCATTACATTTATGCAAAAAAGGAGGATATGGAAATAAATAAGAAGGAAACATGTCAATATGATAAAAACTTGGGAAATTTTTGCATTTCTATATTTTTATGCTTTTTAAATATAATTTTATTTTATTTTTAAATTTTTTAATGGATATTAGAGAGAGGGGGTGGGAGAGAGAGAAACACTGATATGTTGTTCCACTTTTTTATGCATTCATTGGTTGATTCTTGTATGTGCCCTGACTGGGGATTGAACCCGCAACATTGGCATATCAGGTCAATGCTCTAACCAACAGAGCCACCCAGGCAGGGTTTATTTTTCTTTAAGATTTTATTTTATTTTTAGAGGGGGGAAGGGAGAAAGGGAGGGAGAGAAACATGAATGTGTGGTTGCCTCTTGCATGCCCCCTATTGGGGACCTGGCCCACAGCCCAGGCACGTGCCCTGACTGGGAATTGAAGGAGCAACATTTTGATTCACAGTCTGGCGCTCAATCCACTGAGCCACACCAGCCAGGGCTAATTTTATTTTTTAACTCAGAATAAAATTCCCCACCCTCGCAAGTTCTAGAACGTTTACTGCGTTAAGCAGGTTCCAATGCATAGTGTTCAGAGAGCACCTTGGCTCTGGATCCTTAGTGGGAGGGGGAGAGGGACCAAGCTGCACCAGTCACACCCAAGTGCTTTTAGGTGTGGCCTGGGACCAGCCCTATATCAGAAGGAAGATAGTCTCGCTTTCTCCTTTCTGGTCTGCATGGCCCAGAATTCAATTTAGCACTGTTAACCATCATGAATCAGCTATGCTATAGCTAATTCATGCCATGTGAACTGGTCTGGGCCCCTAATCATTGCTCATTACATTGTTTCTGAATCTAAATCACCGTCAACAGAATTGCAAAGGACCCTTGTACACTGCTGGTGGGAATGTGAAATGCTATAGCCACTGTGAAAACTATGTAGAGGTTCCTGTTTTTATATGTCTGAGAAACACAGGAATTGATTTCTCCGTACTTCATAAAACTTAAACATGCTTTGAAAGTATCATAGGTGTTTGCAGCCAAGACCAGAACAATCCATTGAGTGTTATGAGTCCCAATATTTGCCTGGAAACAAGCCAGATGACCAGGAGACAGTGGCTGGCAGGAAAGGGGCTGACAGTATTCTCCTTTTCCTTCACAGCATGCCGTAATGCATAAACACATTTTCATATTTGTGTGAGTGTTTCATGCTGCTCTCCCATTAGATCTGAAACCCCAAGAGAACATGGTCATGTCCCTTTCTTCACTCCAGGGTCCAAGTTAGCTAACAGACGGTCTAGTTCATAGTTGGTACCTGATGAGTTTATACTCAGAAACAATAAACGTAATGGCATCTGTGGATAGGAAGGGCTTCAGGCTGTTGAGTAGAGAGGATAAAATTAATATTTATGAGAATCGATTATGTGTCAGGAACTGTGTATGCTTTTTAATTTAGTTCTTGTTACAGTCCTCCATCTAGCTAACATAGTTGCATTTGAAATGACCAAACTGAACTTCAGAGAGTTTGAGCCACTCACCCAGTTACATAGTTCGTTTTGGAACCCAAGTCTTTCTGACCTTAAATACTTTGTTGTTTTCTACACCTCACTGCCACCGTAAGCCCTGCTGAGAGGAAAGGATTTAATGATAAAATCTCCTTTAGAAGGAACCAGAAAATAATTGTGGGCTCATCTATGGGATAAACGTAATGGAGAAAAGAGACCAAGTAGGAATTATGTATCTGATGAAGCCCTTGCCTGAAAGGTCCACATACTGCTGCCCGAGTTGGGGCTAAACTCCAGCCACCACCAGGTGGGCGAAGCAGTGACAGGACAGCCTCCAGTCCTGGAAGCACTGTCTTTGAGGGAGAACCTTCTCTCGAGTTAGCATGGAATGTCATTTACTGATGCCACAGTGAAAACATGCAGTGGATTTTTTTTGGCTGGTAACGCTCCTGAATCTCATCTTGATTATAAAACAACTTTGAAAGGACACCTGAAGAATTTTTGATGATCCAATGACCTGAACAGTTAAAACACTTGAGATCTCCTGCAAACCCAATATCAAATTCACTGTTTCACCTCTATGTTACCCCCAAGCAGAGCTACTTAAAATAAATTAATTGTAGTGTCACAGGTGTGCACAGGTAACCAGGTTCTTAGTGATCGAGGACAAAGAATTGAACCGAACACACAAAGTTTATAGCATAAAGAAAGAGGGAAGATTTATTAAGTGATAGTACACATCACAGGACACGGGAGTGGGCCAGCTCTGAGCAGAGGAAAGAAAGGGAGAGAGGCACGTGGGCTGGGGGATTCTATTTTTATAGGGGCAGAAGCCCCTCCTGCTAGTCTTTAGCGGGCTTTTCCTGCGCAGGTACAAGGAGTTGGATTTCAAAGCTACTGCGCATGTGTGGTTTCCCATGACTTTCTTGATTGGCTACTGGAGAAGGGAGTCCCAGTGTTATTTCATTATAATGATAATCAAGGGTAGGGCTCAGGCGCATTCTATGATTCA
>PVKM010012910.1:0-31003 GCA_004027735.1 Carollia perspicillata | reverse complement strand
TCCTCACCAGAGCCCTATGACCCCCGTCGGACAAATGGGCGAATGGCGGCCCCTGTGGGCAGCAGGGTGGCCACACTCATCCAAGGTCAACTGGCCTGCAGTGGGCGTGGGGAGGGCCCTGACCACAGGGGACCCTTCACCCACATTCTTCCTACAGCTGCCAGGGGAGCTGGACCCAAGTTCAGGCTCACCACGTTCCTGCTCCTGCACCCCACCACCCGCTTCGCCCTCAGTCAGCCCTCGGCTGCCCAGGAGTGGGCTAGCAGGTCACTCTTAATGAGCCTGCCCCCTCATCCATAAAGGACATTCCAGCACCTGCCTGGCGGGGTGGCACCGAGTAAACGCCCATTGACTGCTTGCTCCTCCTCCATGTCCCGCACTCCGCTGCCCACAAAACCCCTACCAGGCCGTTCCCCTCAGCTACTCCGCCTACTGGCTCGCCGGCTCCCCAAAGCACCAGCTCCCTAGTAGGGAGCAGGTCTCCCTACTCCCAGCATGCAGACCTAAACCAGCCCCCACCCAAAGGCTTCTCCTGCTCGGCTCTTCCCACTGCCCCGCCCCATCAGACCAGAAGCTCCCCGGCGAGCAGGACCAGGGAATCCCACACCCCCGGCTCCTAAATCCCCAGGCCGGCTGCTCAGCTGCTCCGGACGCGCCAGGCGCTCCGTGGCCAGAGGCTCATCTGAGGCCGGCCAGGCGAGGCGGAGGCAGGAAGTGCAGGGCGGCGCGAGACCGGACCCCACGGAGGGCCGCGGGCCGTTCCGAGTCGGGGGGGCGGCCAGGGGGCCGGAGGACCGCAGCGCCTTTCAGCCTGCTTTCCACCCAGGCGCACGGAGGAAGGTGAGAAACCGACTCCTTTGCGTGTAGACCGTGCTCTGTGCAGTCCCTCGGACGAGAGACCCCGGGAGGGACACACGCTGCAGCGCTCAAGCTTGGGACACTGGAGCCGGAGGAGCAGAGAGACTTCTTCCCGCACAGGCAGGGCCGCTGGCGGAGCTGGATCTGAAAGGCCCCCACCCCACCCAGTCCCTCCTCACGTCCGAGGGCGACGAGGGGCGAGCCAGGGGTTGGTGGAGGAGAGAGGGGTCGAGGCGGAGATCCGGGCGCCCACCCACCTGGTGCGGGTCCGGGCGCGCCGGGCGCCAGCGCGCACAGCAGCAGGAGGAGGGCGCGCAGGGGTGCGGGGCTGTGGGGGGCGCGAGGGCCCGGGCCGGGCATGCTGGCCACCCCTCGGGCTCCTCCGTGCGTTCGCTCCTCTCCTGCGAGTCCCAGGTCCGGCTCAGGACACACACAGCCGGCCGCCCGCCTGCAGCTCCGGTCCCGCCGGACTCCGCCCGCGTGCAACAAAGGCTGCAGGACCCGCCCTCCACAGAGGCGAAGAAAAGACCAGGGAGCAGAAGGGGCGAAAGAAGGAAGAAAGGGAAGAAAGAAAGAAAGAAAGAAAAGAAAGAAAGGAGGTGGGAGGGAGGTAGGGCGGTAGGGAGGGGCAGCCGCCGGCCCCCGCCCCGCTCTGAGCTCCTGCCCCCGCCCCGTTCCTCCCCACTAGCCTCCCCAGGGGCAGCGCAGGGTCAGCACCACAGACTTACACCCACCGCCCATGAGCCTAGGGCGCCCTCTGCTGGTGGAGCTAAGCCGGCTCTCCCAGCCTGGGCGCTCAGAGACCCCCCAAAGAATCTGGAATTTCCGGAATTCCTGCCTGGTCCCCAAGCTGTGCTCAAGTAGGCGCCCCTCGGTGTGTGCCCCAGTCAGGCAGCCCTGTCCCTCCTAGGAAAGGGACACGGAGGCCTCCTGAGGGTCTGAGGGGCTCCCAGCGAAGCAGCAGGGGCCCTGGGGTCCCAAGGTGATTCTGCTCCAAGGCCAACTCAGGAGAGAGGCTTGGGCCGCCCCTAGTTGGGCAGCCTTTTCCCTCGAGAGGCAGGGTCCCCAATTCCTCGACTCCAAGTGTATGTCTGCATACACTTAGTGGCTAGGCCAGCGCCCCCAGCCTCTCAGCAGGGCCCCCCTGGGAGCCTGGAGCCCCGCCAACCCCAGCCTGACATCCCAGGGCAGCCTCTGCCTCCAACCCTCTGCCATCTGTCCTTCTGCTGCCCCTGCCCGGTCTCTGGCTGCCTGCTTCCTCTCCACTCTGCTCCTAGGACGCTTACCCTCCACCTCCTGCCCTATGGCAGGGACCTCCCCTTCTGTTGTCCATCTGGGCTGCCCTGACCCTTGGCCAGCCCCTGTGGAGCTTCTCTCTCTGAGGCCCACAGACTAACCATCACTCCCGCAAGCTCCACCCGGAGCCCTTCTGCCCTCCCGAGGGACTTGGGGAGCACCCTGCTGCTTGGTTCCTTGACCTCCTCCAGGGTGGCCTTCCACTCCACCTCGGCCACCAGCTCTCAGGGCCTCGGCCTAGGCTGTGCCTGATGCCACTGCCGCACCTCTGACACCTGAAGATCAGATGCCCCGATCTCAGACAAGATGAGGTTGTCCCTCCCACCCTCCCTGACAGTCACGCCATGTATTTGTCTCCCTCCAGTGCCTGGTTCCCTTCGTCTAGACGCTCTGTACCTTCTTCCCTCCCCGGCTGCATTCACGGCGCCATCCCTGGCCCTTCAACAAAACCGAGCTCAGCCTGGCCTCTCCATAACAGCAACAGTAATAAGAAGAACAAAAAGAAAGGAGGAAGAGGAGGCACAGGAGAAGAGGAAGAGGAAGAAGAAAGAGGAGGTGGAGGAGAAGCAGCAGCAAGCCTCCAGGGCAGGCAGAGCTGAGGGCTCCCCGTTCCTGTTATCACGGGTTATCACTATCTTCCTCAGTCCGTCAGCCCCAGTCCACACAGCTGGGAACGGACGTAAAGGGGACTATAGTCTCTTCCTACCCTGCACCCTCACACCCTTCAATTGACCCTCTTCCTTGAGTTTCCTGACTTGTCACTCACTCTGTCTCATTTCTGTCAGCCCCATTGTAAAGTGGTATGTACGGGTAGGTCCCATTTTAAAGTCCAACCCTTGTTTTACTTTATTATTTTTTTATGTGTGTTTTTTTAAATAACCTTTTTTATGATTATGCAAGTACACACATGTATTATAGGAAGTTAGAAAATCAAGACAAGCAAACATTTTCAAAGTATGAAACATTATTACCTCAATAGATGGCCTTATTTTTGCTAAGTGAGAGATTACTTGCATCTGCAATCTGCTTTTTCCAGTCCTCTCGACTTTTTTTAGTGATTTTTTTTTATTTTAGAGAGAGAGAGAAATATCAACTTTGTTGTTCCACTTTTTATGCACTCATTGGTTCCTCCTTGTACGTGTCCTCACTGGGGATTGAACCCACAATCTTGGTATATTGGGACAATGCCCTAATCACCTGAGCTACCCCACCAGGCCTCACCACTTTTTTATTACAGTAAATTTTCATCTCATTAAATATTCAAACTATATTCAGATTTCCCGACTTTACTCCAAAATCTCTTTTATAACTGGTTTACTCAGAATAAAATCCAATCCGGGATCACCTGTTGCATCTGGTCATTATGGCAGAAGTCATTTCTGAAAAAGAAAATACTTGGAAACAAATGAGCGCTAATAAAAAGATAGTACTTGTTTAAGACACTAGGCCGGTTATCCTACAAAATTTCTCTCCTGATTTTGTCATTCATCCACTTCCACATCCCTGTCTACTTCCTGTGAAACATTTTTTAGCTGGAATAAAATAATAGATCTCGCGTACTTCATACAACTTTACTGAAGAGTTCATAGTCTTCACTTATAAGGGTTATGCTTTTTCTAATCCTACATGTCTTTGTTTTTATCTCTTTTTTTCCTCCAAAGTAGAGTGCTCCCTCATGAACTGGGGCTATTTGGTGATTGGGAATGACAGGTCCTCTTAGGAACACAGAATAAATCTCTAATTTTCTGTTTTACTGGGGAGAGCCTTTTAATAGTGTCCCTGCCCACACCGAGGTGCTAACAGTCGGCAGGATAAATGTCTTCCCTTTCAGTTTTGTGTGTAAGCAAACGCTATATGGTATTTTCAATGATTTCAGAGCCTGCGTTGGTTTACAAATCCTCTTCTCTTGTGTGAACGACAGGGCGTGGGTGAGATGAACCACTGGGGGGTCCTAGAAAAATCCCGGGAACCTCGAAGTCGCACACACGGGGCAGAGAGGCCAGCTCCGTAGCCACGCTCTGGACTCGGGCCTTTTCGGGAGTGACGACGGACTTGCCCGGCTGTGCGCCCGGCACTCCCGGTCCCCGCGGTGGGTGCGCGCCGCGCCCGGATCTCCGCGTGCACCCGCACCCACCGCTCGCCCGCTGACCGCTAGAGGGCCGCTGGTGGGTTTTGCCGAACAGTTAAGTTCGGACGAGCAGAACCAGTCACGAGACAGACATTTGAAAGTAGTGAAAAAACTTTACCCACCCAAACATTAGGGAAAAAAATAATATAACGTAGAACATCCGGTCCGGCGGAAGTGAAAATAATCTGTTTCCTTTGAAGGGACCTAGATGACAAGACAACTCCCAACTGCCCGGCTAGCTCAGTCGGTAGAGCATGGGACTCTTAATCCCAGGGTCGTGGGTTCGAGCCCCACGTTGGGCGGCTTACTTTTTAATTCTTCAAGTTCAACCTCAGGTTTCATTCGGAGTTTCTCATTTTGAAACAATTCAGGACGTAAAAACTATGAACGCTGGACTGGTTCCAACAGGGAAACGTGAAACTAAGGAGCAACTTTGCCTTATGAATACACAGTAAAATTATCTGTGTATTCATAAAATTCTGTAATCTGTAATCTGTAAAATTCTGTATTCTGTAAAATTATGGAAAAATATCTGTTACGAGTGACCCATTGTCAAAGCCAAAGAAAATACGAAGACATGAAAATTTATGGAAATGTGGAGTTCATAAATATTGCTGAGGTGATCTTTGTCCAAACTCTTGAAATGTATGTTTTTAACTTAATGTTATGTGATATTCAAGATTAGTTTGGAGGTCAGCTCTGCTTCACAGGGTGTACTATGCTTATATATATTTTTAAAGGTTTTGTTTATTTGTGTTTAGACGTAGGGGAGGGACGGAGAAAGAAGGAAAGAAATATGGATGGATCGTTGGCCTCTCGCTCGCCCCCAACTGGGGACCAGGACTGCAACCTAGGAATGTGTGCTGACCTGAATGGACCCGTGGACCTTTTGCTTTGCCAGATGACACTCAACCACCTGAGCCAAGCATATCTGTAACTATCTGTAAATTCCTTTAAATTCGTGCACTTTCTGCCTGTGGGAAGGGCTCATGATCGTTGTGGGTTGTTTAAACTGTGGTTGGCAGTCACACACGGGCAGCGCAATGATGGTGCAGAAAGTCCCGGGTAACTAGCAACCGGCAAATCTGGGAAAATGAGGACCTTCCCCCAGGCTAATTTTTCCTCCCCAGGTGCGTTGTTGCTAGTCTTGCAGGTTAGACCCTCCTTAGAGGGGGAAGGAAGAAGGGGGCGGGAGGATATCCATTTAAACATTAAGCCCCTTAGGACAATGGGGTTCTGACCTACATCAAATATTCAATACACCTAGGTCCCCATCGTGTTTCTGCTCCAGGGCCAGAAAAGCAACAAAACCAGACAAGCCACACCAAGGGTGACATCAGGCCCAGCACACTGACCAGTGACCCCTGGCCTGGCACTGACCAATCAGTGGAGAACACGGCTCTGTAAGTGCCCACCTGGAGAGCTGATGAATTTTCTCTTGAAATCTTCTCGTGGCGCCTCCCAGAAAATCTCCATCCCTGAAAGCCCTTAGGACTGAGGACCCAACACCCCGTAAAAAACACTGTAAGATTTGGTTTAGTGATTTCAGTTCATCATGTGGATCTTGTGAACACTCCCTTAGGACGTTTTTTTATCCTTCGTCTTCCCTAAATTAGTGATTCAAGCTGAAAAATTTCCTTCAACCATTTTAGTCTCCAAGCATATCTCAAAGCAAACAATTATGTTTTCCTAAAATAACTCAATGTCTGTGCGCAACACTTTGCTTTTATGTTGACATCTGCAAATTCTTTTCTTGTTTTACATATTTTCCATCATTCCCAGCAATTCTCAAACATCGTTCACAAACACCATATGTTTTTATCATCAGTGCAACACACAATTTCAGACTTTGGAAGAAACACCTGGAAACTTTCAGGATCAGAAATGAAGGTCCCTAAATGCCCCCTTTTGAAGTACTCATATTAAAGATGAGTACTGAATCTCTAGGTGATGGGAGGTGAAGGGAGCAGCTTTCAAAAGGCAAACCCCAGCTGAGAAAAGCAACCTGGTAAATTAATGAGAGAAGTCAATGAAGATATCATATGTTCATTTCAAATCAAAGATTGTGTCAGGGGTAGAATTGTTGTGTCCGTGAAATGCATAGGTAGAAGTCCTCACTTCTAGGGCCTCAGAATGAGACCTTATTTGAAAGCAAGGTTGTTGTGCATGTAATTTGTTAAGATGTGGTCATACCGGAGAGGAATGGGCTCTTAATCCAGTATGTGTGGTGTCTTTATAGAAAGGGGACTTTTGGAGACACACACACACACACACACACAGGCAGGAATCTGGGAGATACAATGGATGCCCCAAAGGGGATGGCACCCACAACCCTGGCATAGCAGGACGAGTCTCTAGCCAACCGAGCTTCACAGCTAGACGCAAAAACTCCATTTTCTTTTATTTTAAAGATTTATTTATTTATTTATCTTTAGAGGGGAAGGGAAGGAGAGAGGGAGAGAAATATCAATGTATGTTGCCTCTCCTGTATCCCCTGCTGGGAACTGGCCTGCAACCCAGGCCTGTACCCTCACTGGGAATCGAAGCGCGGTTGTTTGGTTCGCAGGCCCACGCTCAATCCACCGAGCTACACCAGCCAGGGTAAAAACTCCCTTTTAAATGGAAAAAAATCCTTCAGAGAATGGTAGTTTTGCATCTTATTTTATACATCAGGATCAAAGGAGACTGAAGGGGGTTACACGAAATCCATTGCTGATCGATTAGGGAGGTGGAAGAAAGCAAAGGGGCAATCTCCCAGGTTGGACAAAAAGTAAAAACGAATAGATACACATTTCTTTTACACTGGTGGGCATAGGACAGTTAACACTTAACAGGATAGTAACAGTGAGGGGATTTGTAGTCTTTGCTCTGGTGTAGTGCTTGTGCCCTGAGGGGTATGGAAAAAGGAAATTACGGACACCCCCCCCCACCGCCAGAGGCATGTTATAGATGAAATAGAAGGTAAAGGTTGACCTGAATCAGGGAAGACACTTGCCTAGGACCAGGACTATCCGCCATGACTCCCTTTCACTAGAAAGTTTTACTTTCAGACCATCCCGTGTGGTTACTAGGGGACCCTGAGTTTGCCAGGCCGGCCCAGAGCTCGTCAGGGTTAGTAAGTGGCCCCTTTCTTCCGTCCAAGGGCTTTTATTCTCCTTCCCGCGGCGGAGCACGTATTCACCGCTTTTCCGGGCGATTCTCGCAGTACGCCGGTTTTGCAGCTGAGCACAGTAACGACTTGCGAACAGCGGAATGAAGTGAGGACATCCGTTAGCGCTGTGCGTACATTAGGTTAACAACTCGGGGAGACGGGTGACAAAGGCTGCACGCGCAGGGCGGCGGGGCCCCGGCTTGGGTGTTCCGTGAAGGGGTTCTCCTAAACCTCCTTCGATGGCAGGTCGGGCGCTTGCGGGTCTCAAAATGCCCAACTCGCCCCGGCGTCCCGCGGGTCCCCTCTCACGCCTGGGGGTCGGCAGGCCACGTGGCCTTGCAGGGCACGCTCAGATGTTTAGCCAGGCCTCAGGGCCTAACCCTGCCTCGTGCGGACCTGTCCTTGCAGGCCGCCTCTCGCCACGCCACGGCGGCCCATGGCGTCTGAGGGATTGTACACTGGGCCGTTCTCGCTCTTTATGGCCTCCCTCCCGCGCCCCCAAGCCGCCTAGAATCAATACGGGCTTCACCGACCCCAGGGGATGGGGGATGGGAAAGGATGAGAGGGGGTGAGAAAGTGGCGCCCGTCTTCTCCCCGGGGCGGCTTCGAACTACCGGTCCCGGCGTGCCCTGGGAGGCGTGGCGCAGGGCGCGTGCGCGGCGTGTGGCTGGGAGGGACGGTTGGACGGTGCGGTTGCGCAGTCGCGGTGCCGTGAGTTGTCTGGACGCCGGCAAATCGCGCCCGGGATGTAGAGCTAGTGCTGCCCACGGCGTCTGACGCGGAGCTGGGTGGGGTGGCGAGTGGGGGGCGGTAGTCGGGGTGGTGGGAGAAGGAGGAGGCGGCGGCGAATCCCTATAAATGGCGCCGAAGCAGGACCCGAAGCCTAAATTCCAGGAGGGTGAGTCTGGGTTTTGGGCGAGGCGGCTAACGGTGGGGAGGCGGACGGGCGGGCAGCCCTTTGTGCAGAAGCGCATTGCGGCGCAGGTCTGGGCGCGGCCTGGGAGACCGCTTTGTGCGGCGAGGGCGCTGGGCGGCGGGGGCCAAGCGGCGGGGGTGCGGGCGCGGCGGGCCTCCCTCAGCGTTTGTTGTTCTGAGGCGGCGGCGGCGCGGGCGGGCGAGCGGGCGAGCGGTGGTGGGAGGGCTGGGCGCCATGGCGGCGGGGAGCGGCGCGGGTCTGCGGCGGGCGGACAACAGCTAGCGCTCGAGGCCGCCACGAGCCCGGGGCGGCGGCGGCGGGGGGTGGGCGCTCCGAGTCGCGGCGGGCCGGGCGCGGGGCCCGGGCGGGCGAGCCGCGGCGTGAAATGGCCGCCGCAAGATGGCCGCCGGCGGCTCCCCGCGCCCATCTCAGCCTCGCGGGCGGTGGCGCCGGCTTTGTGCTGCCTGCGGGCACCGCTCTGCGCTCCAGCCGTCGAACGCGCGCTCGCGGTGCGGCCGCCCGTAAAAAGACTAGTAAAGCCGCGTGAATGCAGTATTATGAGCCCTCGGTTTACAAGCCCCGTGGTTCCCAATGTTATCCTTTAAATGCCGCCGTTGATGGACTCATTGCAATAACGTTTTGTTAATAGAGGTTTGGAAGCTCAGCGAGCTTCTGTTTGGTTTTGGCGGACAAGGCTTTTGGCCGATGGTAGAGCCTGGCCCCCAGTGGGAGACAGTTCTTGAATGTCGCAATGAACGCATCCGTCACCGGGCGTTAAAGGGAGGTCCGGTCGCCTGCTAAAATGGACGCAAAACCCTGGAACCAACGCTTCAAAATTTCTTTCGTTGCTGGGGGTGTACGTGCTACTTGCTGTAGAAGTCCAGACGGCTGCAGAACATTTTTGTGGTAGGGATTTTCGCATTTTGGACTTTAGAATTCCTTGGAGAGACATACCTCCAAAACCCAAGTGCTTTGTAGCTATGGCATATTTAAGAACTTTTGTGTTAAAGGCTATTTTTGATGACGAGTGACTCTTAATAGCTTTCTTCCACCTCGAGAAGCAGCGGCTACTTACTGTGGATGCATATTTCTTTACGACGTGTTTTCGAGCAGGGGTTCTTCAACTAGAGTCAGAAGATGCATGAACTTGCGGAAAATGTTTTTGTTGTTGTCCTAACTGACACGTATTTCAGTTAGGAATGTAGTACCCGCCCCCTGGGAAGAAAAGCCTCAGTACTATTAGCAGTCTGTTTTCATCTTCCAGCATATTGCAGTTGTGGAGGGAACGTGCTCCCCATTACTTCAGAATTGTGGTAGCTCCTGGGCCAGCAGCTAAATGTTTATTCTGTCAGTGGAGTTCATGTTACGTCATAAAACATGGTATTTAAAGTGCTTTGTTAAGTATTTGAACATAGTTGGTTTCCTTTGTTTTACCATTTATGAAAGCATTCTAGAAAAGGCCTGTAGGTTTCCATTTACCATTTATGAAAGCATTCTAGAAAAGGAAGACTGTCAGGGTGACTGGAAAAGTTAATCCCTCCTGCAGGTCAGCAGTGGAGGAAAGTCACTGAGGTCTGGGACAGCTTTCTGGAGAGAGTGCTTTAATCACCCATGGGAAGATGGTGGGGTGGAGCCTTGGTGTGTGGCTGTGGTGGTGAATTGGAGGAGCCTGGGAGCCGGGCGCCCTTCCTTAGAGCCCCGTGTCACCGGCACTCTCCAGATGTGCTTTCTACTCTTGCGGCAAAGCCGAGTTGCATAACCCTCATTAACAAATGAGAATTATTGACATGACATGTTTAGAGAGTACCTTGTAAGGAAAGAGGAGTATTTTAACAGAATCGTAGTAAAACACTGCAGAAGAATTGAACTTATGTAGTGGTGGGAATGTGAATGATCAGAATTGTAGTAAAACACTGCAGAAGAATTGAACTTATGTAGTGGTGGGAATGTGAATGATCAGAATTGTAGTAAAACACTGCAGAAGAATTGAACTTATGTAGTGGTGGGAATATGAATGATCAGAAGTCGTGTTTTATTTCATTATTTTTTAATTTCATTATTTTTTTAAACTTGAAAGTTTTTCTCATTTGGTAATGGTACAACATATACTATATATAAGCAGTTTTAAGCACAGTGACTATTCCACACTGCATTCAGCCTTCCACCTGACATTCTGTTAAAGCCTAGTGCAGAGAAAACTTGGGCCTACAGTCCGTTGTCAGAGGGAGGGTCCTTTGCCTTGCTGGGAATGGGGAGCCTGGCAGATGCTGGCCTCTGAGTGATATTCCTAGTAAGGGAGGATTTGAGAGCATTGGGTGGAATTATCTTTGTAGTTTCATATGAGAAAGAACTAAGAGTGGAGAAAGCTTTTTAAAAAACATCCAAACAGTGGTATGCTCGGTCCCCAATCGCCAGTCTTTCCACTGCCGTGGAAATTAGGCATCTGTTACCCTAGCTTTCCTTTTCCCAATGGCAGGCTAGGGCCATGCAGCTGGGAAGGAGAGCCCCTTCGCCTCCTTGCAGTAGTCTGCAGCGGCAGCAGCCAAAAGGAGGGGGAGGAAGGCCATTTCAGGGTGCCTTTAGAGTTTACCTGGAGAGAAATAAGACGTGGGTCTGACCTTTGGTGCTGCTTTTCATCAGCTCTGTACCCTGTCTGTGTGCCCAGGGTCTCCCTGCCCACAGCATTCAGCCCTGGCTCTAGCCCAAGTCTCTCTTGACTCCAGATGGGTACTCGGCTGCTTCCGAGATGGCTCCGGTTTACGTGTTGTAATCACCAATGTGTTCCAAGATGGATTTGAGCCCCCTCCCTCTGTTTCCTCTTCTGCTCAGTGCTCCCAGAAGCCATTCTGAACACTTCGTACTTTTGCTTATTACTTACATTTGGTTCAGGCCTTGTTAGCTCACTCCTGGGTGTTGATAGAAGCCTTCGACTGGTTTTCCTAATTTCAGTCTCCAAGCTCTGCGCAGGCCCGCACCCTCAGGCAGCGGTTCCTCAGGAAGGACACTGGTGGAGGATCAAGTTTCTGGGTCTACTTGAAGTGATTCTAATGCAGTTAGTTCTCTGGTGGGGCTTGAAATCTGTGGGGTTAAAAATTGCTCCTGGAGAGTCTTGGTCAGATTTGGGAATCTGCCTCTACAAGTGAAGTCCAGATTTCATAACATGGCATGTAAGGCATTCCGTGATCTGTGTGATTTGCTCTTCTACCTTTATATGTTTCTCCTGTGCTCCAGGGGTTGACCACTATTCATATGTGAACAGGAATGTCACCTTAGCATGTGTCTCTGCTTCTGTACCAGTTCTTTCCCTTCGGTGGTCCCTGCCCCGTGACCTGCAAAGCAGCTCATTGGTCACTTTTGAAATGTGAAATCCAGGGGATTGTACAAAACTGTTTGCTTACACATCAGTGTCCTCCACTAATTTGGCAGTGCTCAGCCCAGGCAGGCACGTGAAAGACAATGGGTAAATATGTCGAAAAGGAGTATACAGACTTGCTGTGTGGTAGTGGTATTTCCCATTGAAGGTTTATAAGTTGTCAGTTTTGAAAGCTATGCTTTCAAAGCAGCAGTAATTTTTTTTAAAAGTTCAGCCATTTCTAATGCACATTGAAATTTTAATGTATGCATTATGTTACTTAGTTTAATGAGTAAGAGTTGGAAGCAGAGCTAGAGATAGAGCATATGCTTCTGAACTTGGGACACAGCTTTAACACTGTTTTTGCAGATGTGCACTGAAAAACATCATCAGCCCTGCCAGTAGGTAGACAGTACATTGTACTTGGTTAGCAGGTAGTAGCCGGTTTGATGATCTCAGTGGTTTGACATTATAATCAATTGTTTCTCTTGTTCACATGAGGAACTAAGGTGTTTTACTGTAGGGCACTGTTGAAGTCTGGTCTGAAGTGTCCATCCACACGTGGCCTTCCCCACCTTCCTGACTGTGAGAAGTGCCACCAGACTTGTGTGACGGCTCTCAGGTGTGAGCCTTCTGTGCGAAGGAACTTTGCAGCTAACCCGTACCTTTGTCACTTTTGCAGGAGAGCGAGTGCTGTGCTTCCATGGGCCTCTTCTTTATGAAGCAAAGGTATGAAACTGTTTCCTTTGGGAAGTTACCTGAAACTGCTGGTTAGATCTGACTTTGTAAGTTACCTTTTCATGGGTTTGTGGGGTTCCTCACCTTCTCTTACTGGGAGGTTTACACTTGCCACTTGCGTAGTGGATGGAATACAGCATTCTTGGCTTGGCATTCATCTGGCCCCTTTCATCCAGTAGTTGGAAGGAGCATGTGAGGGGACAGATACATTGATTATTGATGGGAGCAATCACATTGTGTAATGAATGACTTGTGAGAAAACGCTACCAAGGTCAAATTTATGTGCAATTGCAGTATGCCAAGTAAGTGCCGAGCTGATTATGTCGAAGGTAAACGCTACTATTAAAAATGAGTATATGTAACTTTTATTTGTTGGTTTATTTAGCAGAGTTTGGTCATTGGGGGCTCCCTTTCCTCTCTGGGTATGCTCAGGTCATAAAAAAAAGATTTTATATTTAGCCAAAGGTGAATAGAATGGTGCATTCCAAACTCAAAATTGTTCCTAGTATTTTCTTTCTGTTAACTTTTTTAGGACAAATACAAGGATGTGACTATTTTTAACAGTTACAGTTTTCTAACAAAATGAATCTGTACAAAACCGTAATACTTTCTTAAAGACAGTTTCTACATACATTCTTGGTGAATAGTTTGTGTCTGTGAAAGTAGTCTTAAAATGCTAAAGCATCATATAGTGTGAATAAATAACCATTTTCACTACTTTTACCTGTTTTATAAACATGGATATATGTTTTTAAAGCTCTAAAATGATTGACTTTGGGTTTGTGGAGATGGCCAGGAACTTCCGTGTGTGCACACATCTAAGTGCTGCGGTGCCAACGTGGCTCACAAGTATGTCTGAGCCCTGCCGGTCATTTGTGTTCCCAGATGCTATTTCTCCTAAGCTGGCAGGGTTTTCTCCCAGCAGCAGAAACACTCCGGTGAGCAAATTTTAAATGGCTGTTGGAATAGCTTAAATTTTTGTGGTTCTCTTGGCAAAGACTTCGGAATCTAAAACGATAGTTACCACTTATCATAGCTTATGACCTCATCTGCCCACACTGATTTGTTTGTCTGCTGTTAAGAACAGAAAACATTTTTAATTTGTCTCTTTGCTAGTTGCTGATACTCTGCAGCAAAACAGTTTATTGCCTTTCACAGCTAATAAAACTTTCAGATATGCTGTAAATATTTTTCTTTGGCCGATTTTGTTTCTGGAATTACGTTTCTGACCAGTCAGACTTGGAGAAAGCCCGAAGCAGCATGCCCTCGCTCTGCTTGCATGGCCCGTCCAGCCCGTTCCTCTCAGGTGGACGGGGCCCCATCGTGCTTACAGTTCTCTGACTTGTTGGACCAACTCCAACAAATTGTGACAGTTCCGCAGTTTTATAACTCACAGTACTTAAAAAAGTTTAAATAACATTCTTGTGGAGAGCCACCTTTTTGGAAGATTATTTTGGCCACAAAGACTAAGTGTAGAAAGTGTCTTTGAAAGATTGGATAGTTCAAAATCACTCAGATAGTCTCTCTTCTGTCTTAATATTTCTAAGTGAGAATCTCTCTTTCTTTTTTTTTTATTTCAGTGCGTAAAGGTGGCCATAAAGGACAAACAAGTGAAATACTTTATACATTACAGTGGCTGGAATAAAAAGTGAGTATTCGATCTTTAAAAGCAATCTTGTTTTATAACTGACAAAGTAAGTTGTGTCGTAGACCGGCACAAAAGTGCCTCCTGTTTCTTGTGTAGCTGTAACGTTGGGTGTTTGCTGCAAAGGTGGCCCTCTATGTGCGGTGGGGCTGTGGCAGGTGTCAGGGTGTGGGCCGCTCCCCTTGGACGTCTGCTCAGTGTTTCTGTGCCCTAGCGTGGTGTCTGGTAACCATCAGTCAGCCAGCTCCTGTTTCTTCTCCTCTTCTTTTTTCTTTTTTTGGCCTTAGCACAAACTCATTAACTATGTACATAGTTATGTCAAGCAGTTATACTCAAAGCTAGTTGTATTTTTCTTTCTCTTTTTAAAAATATTTTTTATATAGTACCTTTTAAAAAAAAATCCTTACCTGAGGACATGCCCACTGACTTCAGGGAGAGGGTAAGGGAGTGTGAGAGAGAGGGAGAGAAACGTTGACTGGTTTGGATGCCTTTCCTATACACCCTGACCGGGAACTGAACTCACCACATAGGCATGTGCCTTGACTGGGAATCGAACCCGAGACCTTTCGGTTTACGGGATGACACTCCAACCAACTGAGACCACTGGCCAAGGGCACTAATTGGATTTTTCTACATAGAAGAGGGAAAAAGGTAAAGATTTTCTGATTTGGAGGTAATGACCAGCTTATGTTCTGAACTTTGGGAACATAATTTAATGTTGACAGAAAGTAGTTTCATGTGATTCAGTTTTGCCATATGGTTTAATACAGATAATGGGAATTTAATTACAAAAGTTAGTTTTCCATTCTGAAGAGTTAGACTGTTTTCTGAAGCCGCAGTGCACTGACCTGCACCGGGTGTGGAGAAGGCACAGACTGGATACTTTTAGCAAGTCCCGCCAGTGGGGCTCTTTTTGGTGACAGGTCTGACAGCATCTGGGCCACAAACTCCATGTGTGATGATTCACTCATTTGTCCAGGCTTGTAATTGAACAGCCTGTGGTTTTTACCGTGAGAGGTAAATTTTTTAAATTTTTAAAATTTACTGTGAACCAAAGGATCGTGATTCGGTTCCTGGTCCGGGCTCATGCCTGGGTTGCAGGCTGGTTCCCAGCAGGGGACACACGGGAGGTAACCATACATTGATGTTTCTCTCCCTCTCTCCTTCCCTTCCCCTCTAAAGATAAATAAATAAAATCTTAAAAAAAATTACTTTTAGTAAAGGTGTTATCCTTCAAAGATTGCACTGCCAGAAAGAGTGTAGTTCCTCAGGAGTTGTTTCTGCTGCTCTGTGTACCTGGAGCTGAGCCCGAGGCTGGCTGCGTTGTGGCCTGGTGCTTGCTCCGGAATAGGTTGTTCTTTTTTTTTTTTTTAAGATTTTATTTATTTCAGAGGGAAAGGGAAGGAGAGAAACATCAGTGTATGATTGCCTCTTGTGTGTCCTCTGCTGGGAACTGGGCTGCAACCCAGGCATGTGCCCTGACTGGGAATCGAACCGCGATCCTTTGGTTCTCAGGCCCACGCTCATTCCACAGAGCTACACCAGCCAGGGCAGAATGGGTTCTTTAGGGTAACCACTGACTGGGCTTGCTTCACACCGTTCCGTCCAGTCTGAGAAAAAAGTTTTCACAAACTAATGTTTTTAGCTAAAAAGAAATACCAGACCCTTAACATTTCTTTCATTAGTATAGTTGTACAAAGATAGAAATCTAAATGTGTAAAAGCTTGTTCTGACAACCTAGGAATTTTTCCCCCCCAGTTAGCGACAATTGAAATATTTCTAATATGATAGGTAGGAAATGCTAGTGACACAGTACTTCTAGCTGCGAACATAGCTTTTGGGCTTAACTCTTCGGTGTGCAATAGATATTTTGCATAAAATTACATGGTGATGTGTAATTTTATTGGGTTTTAAGTGGCATTTGTAGTTTATAAGAAATTGTGAAAAAACACATTATTCTTAGTTTCTTATTTCAGTGCTTCAAAATAAATTAATAATATTTTTCTTTTTGTTATGTTATAGGCCAGTAAGACAGATAAATGGTAGGCAACATAGATTTTGTTTTATTTCAGCTAATTTTAAATATTCATTTGCTTCTTGGGAAAAAAGTCATTAAATATTAGAGAGCTTTATTAATATCTTTGTAGCTATATTGAGAAACATTAATATATCAAGATGTATGACATTGATTTGGTATGTAGATAAATATATGTAATTTTGAAAATATTCATCTTTAGTATTTAAGGAAGCCTCTGAATAACCCACTTTGAAAGGGGGAGGAGTTACTAAAAAAAATACCCAGGGTGTATGCTGTGTTTTCATTTAGTGCCGTGTGAGTAGTGCCGCGGGTCTATGGGTTCGGGAATGTGTTACCAGCTACCTTTAGAAAGTCATGTGATTCCTTTATGGTTAATCTCCATGTAAACATTTCTGAATGTCTGGCCTGTAGTTACTACCCTAGAAGCGATGTTCCTCAGAGCAAAAGACGTCATTTCATGTCCCTGTGGTGCAGCAAGGGCTTTCAGCTCCTGGCATACGAAGAAACTCTAGAATGGGTTTGGGTTTTAGATCAAAGTACCTGTTTAGACACATTCTGTATCTGGGGGGAGGGACTGGCGAGGCCCTAAAATGGAACTTGGTGACAAGTGAAAATTGACCAGCTCCCTTGAATTGAGAGAGAATTGGACTAGATATAAGTAGATATATAACTAAAAATAAAATCCTCATTTTGGCAATGATTTCAAGTTTCAACAGTAATTTTGTAACTTTTAGGAAATTCTACAACAAAAGTCCAATCTCAAAATTGAAATTTTTCTTAAACTTAAGTAAATATTACATACAGTTTTTAAAGAGCACGATAGGTAAGATGTTTCTAAATTTTCTACAACCTTACTGGAATTTGTTGACACAGACATTTACAATAGTCCATTTGTGAATAAATCTTAACACTTGAGCTGAATTCTGCACCTGGTTACTGAGATCACTTTGTGCTGTGCTGTCTGTATCAGAAGTGCTGTGAGGCCCAGGCGCTCTGAAAAAGCTTTGAAGACACGTGAGGATATTGTAGCCCTTTTTCCTGTTCCTGAAGGAGCCCCCTCAGTACACCACCCCCTCCTGACCTCTAGGTAAATGCATGTTTTACAGTTTTCTCTAGGAAATCGTTGTGAGGGTTACTTTTTATTTGATTCACCTTTCGGCTGTCGTATGTAAGAGGTCGAAGGTGGGAAATCACAGACACATCTTATTGTGTCACCAGGGGAGCTCCGTCAGCAGGAGGAAAGAGGCCCTGGCCTGGGAAGTGAAGCGTTCCCGGAGAAATGCCTTGTTTTGTTTTCCCCTCTGGAAAACATCAGAAACTGTGTTTTCAAGGTGCTTTTCTAAGTGCCACAATGCCTTAACAGTTACATATTTTAAGAGAGTGGGTGCTTTGGATGTTCAGAAAGCCATCTTTCCGGTTAAGCGTGGAAGTTGGCGTACTCATTTGTGAGTTGGCAAGGGTGAAGGATGGTGTGGTCTGATCAGCCGCTGTGATACTCCGATCTGCAGTCATAGCTGCGTCTGTCCAGACGGGACGTGAGCATTATTGAGCGCCTCGTGTTTCTGACATGCCTCGAGTGTTCGTTTTTTGTGTCACATTCTCAAGTGTTTCACGTGGGTTACATAATTGTCATAATAGTCCTATGGCATCGGTACTGTTCCCCATTTCACAGGTGGTAAAACCAAGGCACAGAGAGCTCTGCAACTTTGCTATTATACATAGCTAAGTAACCAGTTAGTTTTAGTTCTCAAAAGTCAGCTTATTATGGCCTCCTGTGCTGCTTTTTTTGAAATTAAAAAGTTTAAGGTGATTTAATTCTGTAAGGATAATCATTGAGGGACTCTTCTGCTGTTTTTTCAAACTTAGAGGAAGAGAAGGAGGGAACCATCAAGGTGAGAGAGAAACATCAATCAGTTGCCTTTGGTACTTGCCCTGACCAGCAGCAGCAACCCAGGCATGTGCTCTGACTGGGATTCAAACCAGTGACCTTTTCGCTTTGCAGGAGCCACACCAGCCTGGGCTCTCCTGCTCTTTCAAAAAATGATTGGAATGATTTGCTTTTGGACCCTGACAGTTCAGAGTTGGAATGCTGCTTTTGGGAATATGAAGTTGATTTCCTGTACAGAACTGATTTTCACGTCAGTTGATAATAGATTTGTAGTCCCCATTGATCAGATTATTTAAGAAAAATCCAAAGTCTTGCCGTGTGGATCTCTAAAAAATAATTGGGGAACAGAATTTGAATAAAAATGAAAATATTTTTGAGTGATGTTTTAACTTTTCTTTTTCAGTTGGGATGAATGGGTCCCAGAAAGCAGAGTACTCAAATACGTGGACACCAATCTGCAGAAACAGCGAGAACTTCAAAAAGCCAATCAGTAAGTTTGTTTTGCAACACGACTGTAAGAAGAAATGCCTGTAAATTAATTTTTGGAAATGAAAAGAACAGTGGAAATCTTGTGGGCTGCCTGCCTGTAAAATGGTTCTTGGTACTTGTCAGCCGCTGTGTCATGGCTTTGAGTTCAGAGATGCTTTCGCAGGAGAAAGGGGAGTGCAGATGTTTTTTCTTGAGTCTGTCCTCAGAGGTGGGCAGGAAACAGCAGGATGCAGTTGGAAATGTCTGTAGCTGGCAAACGCACTCTGATCTTCTGCTCTGGGCTCTGTGGAAGGTGCAGTGGTGAGGGGGGGAACCAGGAGAAGGGCATCCCCGTTACTCTTGTTCATCCTCAGAAGCACTTGGAGAGAGGAGTAGGTGGTCTGTAGGGGGATCGTTCCCTTTTGTTTGGATTTCAAAGCTGAAATGTGTGTCAACATTGAAATGATAAAAGATCAAATGAGAGAAAACATTGGGGTTATTGAATTCCAAAACAGAAGTGGAATTTTCAGTTATGTGAGAAACAGTCCATTGTCGTTACTTTCACTACATTTATTGTAACTTTGGTAGATAGAGCAAAATTGTTGACCTTACTCTTCTTAAATTGTTAAAAAGTTTGTATCAGCGTATGTATAGGCTTTCTCCCTGGCTGGTGTGACTCAGTTGGTTGGAGTGTCATCCTGTAAACTGAGAGGTTGAGGGATGGAGCCTGCTACCCTGGGAGTTTGACTCCCAGTTGGGGCACTTGCCTGGGCAGTGGGCTCTGGGGGGGTGTGAGGGGGACTGATCAGTGTTTCTCTCTCCTGCGCTCTGAGATCAAGAAGCAGGCCCGCGGGTGGGGATTGAAATAATACATCCGAGAAGGAAGAGAATATGTATAGGCTTAGGACCCCAAATTCAATGTAAATTTCAAAATGGAATAGACTTGTCAGAATTTGTTTTTCTACATAAGTACTTACTTTGTGATAACTTAACTGAAATTACTTTTGAAGGGAGCAGTATGCAGAGGGGAAGATGAGAGGGGCTGCCCCAGGAAAGAAGACAGCAGGTCTGCAACAGAAAAACGTTGAAGTGTAAGAAACTCTGTCTTTGTTTTAATTTTGCGTATTGTTTTATAAGTGAAATTCAACCTCGATACCAGTTACCTTGTATTAGGATTTATTAAAAGCGGAAAATGGGCCCTGGCTGGTGCAGCTCAGTGGGTTGAGCACCGGCTTGTGAACTGAAAGGTCTCCGGTTCGATTCCCAATCAGGGTACAGGCCTGGGTTGCAGGCCAGGTCCCCAGTAGGGGGTGTGTGAGAGGCAACCACACATCAATGTTCCTCTCCCTCTCTTGTCCTCTCTCTAAAAATAAATAACTAAAACCTTAAAAAGAACGAAACAGAAACTGGAACGTTGTTGCAGCTTGAAAAGTGCTAAAATGTAGAGTTGTTCAAACTGTATTTGAAAAATGTATATTCTGTAATTTTCCTTAGCAGGTTTTTTAATCCCCCTTTAATTGCTGTAAAACAGTCAGCACTTACTACTTATTCATTATGTGAACCATTTAGTGGCATGAAGTATATTCACAACTCTTTTAAGTTTGTGTAATGTGTTTTCTTTTGAAAACATTGATTGAATTATCAGAACATTTTGAGGTTTTGGGGGAGTAGATGGCTTTTTCAGCAGTGCTAAAAAAGTTATATTAGTTTAATTCGTCTCTTGAAACCCAGGGTGACAATATGTGAGCTGTTAAGGTTTCCAATCCCCTCCCCCAATAGAAAAGGAAAGTCATTTCTTGTTCATCTTAAGATCAGATTGTTTGGGTGGGAAGCTGAGGTGCGGAAGTCCTGTGCATTTGCACACTGGTGCATGTCTACAGTGTGTGTGCTTGAAGGCCAGCATCGGAATAGTAACTTAAAAAAAAAGAAAGCATTCAAAGATTATTTTAATTCCTACCATTTGAGTATTTTTGTTTATGGCCAGGTAGTGTTAATGGTCACTGGTCATGTGCTCCTTGTTAATGGATCTAAAGAAACAAACTAAAAGACTTAAGGGATGTGAGCATGCTAAAGTTTGGTATCTGGTGGGGGGGCCTGGAACCATTCCCCCTCTGGAACCGAGAGATGACTGGAGTTAAGTTCTGGGTGCCAGAAGTTCTCTGAGGATTTTCGGCTGTGCTGAGGGGTTGGCGCCCCTAACCCGCCCCCTTCTGTTGGTCAGGGTCAGCCCGTACTCGGAAATCCCGGGCCTGCCTTTCCTTTGTTGACTTCTAGGTCCTTCAGCTTGGGTGCTTATTCTTTTAAACGAACAGTGATGAATACATGTGAATTTTGTTAGCATTTCGCCTGTTTTTGGTTGTTAATTATTTAATAAAATGATTTTTCTTAAGAATGACTTAGGGCTTCAGTTCTTTAGAGTAAATTGATTCTCAGAGCTTATAATTTGACTGTGTAACATTTAGTCATAGGGCTTAGAAACAGGAGTACATACAACACCAGCAGCTCGTGTGAAATACGTTGGGCAGTGTGAGCCGCTGGCCTGCAGATGTCAGTAAAAGCAGGAGGGCTGGAGGACCAAGGTCCAGGTGTCCTCACTACTGGGGCCCACTGAAGTACAGTGTGTGCACCTCTTTTCCGTAGAGTTGCAGTCAGCTGTCGATGTTTCTTTAATTTTGTGCTGTGGGTGGGCAGAGGAGGCCTGTGTGTTAATACTCTCTGTTTCCCTTGGTCCCCAGTGTTGACATGTGCATGTTTACTCTCGCACCAGTGCTGTCTGCGTTACAGAAGTCAGCCTTAGAGAGAAGGGAAACCCCTGCACTCTCAGATGGCCAGGTTTTCGTGTGTGTGATCGGACTTAAGTTAACAACATTTATACACATTATTTAAAGCTGTAGAAAAGTAAGAATACTTAGATGTAATTCATCATCATGGGGTTTGCAAATCTGAATTCTAGGAATAAATGTGAGTAAAATATAAATTAGTAATCTATTGCTGGTAGCATATAATGGACGTAAGTTGCTGTTAGAGATGACAACCAAGTAGGAGAGGCCGCCCTGTTCTGCATGTGAGTGATGCGACTATTTGGCGTTGAAAAGGAGAGAATCAGAATTTGGACCAGTGAGAGTTGAGTAATGAACAGATAGGTCTTACAACGTAGAAATCCAGTCAAATTATGCTGGTACTAAAGTAATTGGGGGAAATATTTTAATTGGAACTTTATCTTTGTTGGAACTAGTGTAAATTTTTATAAACTGTGTGACTTACTACAGTAACCTTACAACTTCATAATATAACCTTGGATGGAAGTCTCTAGGTTGATTCTTGGTTGATTTTTATATTATTTGGAGGGAGGTATGAATTTAAATAGCTATCAATAAAAAAATCTTGTGCCTGAGCAGGAAACTATTAATTGGCTGATTTTTATCATTCAAGGCCTTAGTTCTCTAGGGACGTATCCATGATAAAAGGGAATTGAAACAGAGGCGGTTTTACTAGCAGTAATTATTTATCTCTCTCTTTTTTCTCCCCTATTCAGGAAAACAAAAAAGAACAAACAGAAAAGTAAGCATCTTAATTTTGTTAAAATTATTTTACCTTTATAGTGCTGAATTTTGCATTGACTTAAAATTTAAAAGTTATGAAGCTTTTAGAGTAAGCCTGTGTTTAATGACGGTCTCCTGAATCACATCATTATTATAAATACAGAGTGGCACAAAGCTAACTCTGATTTTCTTTTTTCACCATGGAGAAACCTGGAAGCATTTATTTATTTTAATGTTCTTCATTTTTAGTGACTAACCCTGAAGGTCACTTTTTTCAGAAATGTAAGGTGGCAGCACTAAATTTTGCTTTATAGTAAATACTACATAGAGTTGTTCATAAAAGCTAATTAAATTTTGGTTGGAATATGATTCTGTAACACAGACTCAGTAACGCCTGCGTCATGGACAAATGAAAGGAAGGGTGTGTCGTGAGAGGTTTTTTCTCTTAAGAATTTCTTGTTGAATAAGTTAGAATCTCTCCCTCCCCCTCAAATTTTTGTAGCACCTGGAAATGGAGATGGCGGCAGCACCAGTGAGACCCCTCAGCCTCCTCGCAAGAAGAGAGCTCGAGTAGATCCCACTGTTGAAAACGTGAGTCTTTCCTTAAGTGTGAATAGCCTGTTAGAAGTTTCCGTCTCACTCGTGTTATAGCATACTAAAATGGTCAGAGCTGGTAGGCTCCAAAGCTTTGCTAACACGGTTAACTACTGAAATGGAAGTGTTCCCCCCCTTTTTTGATACAGGGAACATACATGTGTATAAATGTGTATACAAGTTATATGCGCACACAGATACGTGACTTGTGAACGTTGCTGTGTCCTTGCTTGATCCCCCCACCCCTGACCCCAGCTTGTCATTACGTGTCTGCTCGTGTACAAGATGCACACGAGGACATGTTTCTTTGGTATTGAACCACGTAGGAGGGCCTCAGATACCATCTTTTTTGTTCAGCATTGTTTCGTTAGAACGTTGCCGAGATGTCGGAGGAACTCTACATCAGTTAGTCTCTGATCCCATTGGCTGTGTCGTATTTTGTTTTGCTTGAAGTCGGAGAATGTGTTGACTGACAACGTTGAATGAGGGCTGACTTTGTAGACGTGTTAGTTCACATTAAATGGCCTAGTGTGTCCCAGGGTGACTAGCAAACCCATACGCATACCGTGAAAACCTGTTCAATGCTATGGAGGCTTAAAAATAGAGTTAAAGTCTTACTATGTCATGAAAAATCTTATTTCTAATTTATTATGTTTACAGCTTCCAAAGTTAGGAGTTATAACCCTGAAAGCAGGGTTACAGTTTTTAACTGACATTTTACATTTTTGATGCTTGGTTTATAAAGCATTGGTGTACTTACAAAGTGGTATGTTCTGAAATCAGGCACCTTTGAATGGCTAATGAAGATTTCATTAGTAGTCAGTACATTTAATTTTGTGCATATTAAAGATATAACTTGATGTGTTTGGGATGGTCACTGAATATCAACAGTAAATATGAACACACTAAAAGCACAACAGACGCTAAAACAGTGCTCATTTACAGAAGAAAATGAAATTAGCTAATGAATTTTTGCCTGCACACGAACAGCCCTGAATAATACTGAATAGTCTCCTGTTTCCCAGCAGCAGGCTTCATGGTCTTTTCATTTCTGTTTCGTGCGGTGATGATCTGGCAGCCTGTCTGCGTTTCAAAGAATTTATACCCAGGACCTCTAAAGGGCCGGAAGAGCCCTCCCTGTCTTTCAGAGTAGCTAGTTCACCAAGAAAAGACATCTTTTAAGTACTTTTTATTTTCCCATGTAGGAGGAAACATTCATGAACAGAGTTGAAGTCAAAGTGAAGATTCCTGAGGAACTGAAACCGTGGCTGGTGGACGACTGGGACCTCATTACCCGGCAGAAACAGGTACCTGGAGAGCGGCGCTGGTGACGATCTGTGTGTGTTCCTTCTAGTTCGGAAAAAACTCTCAAAGGAGAAAGCTGTGTACACTAGAATACTGAAGGTGTGACTGATGGATGCTTCACCGCAGAGACTGACAGGCAATTCGATCATCAGAAGGAGTGGCTCGGAGAAGAATAAAACAAAGTACATGCATAAAAATTTATGATGATTTTTTAAAAAGGTGGAAATAACTCATTTTTGGAGGTTGCTAGAACAGGAATCGTTATTCTGAAAATTGGTGAAGACAAGCATGTATTTCCTGTCTCACTGTTACTAAAAAATGGGACATCCTCACACGTGTCCCTACTACTTGGAGTGTGACAGGAAGCACCCAGTGCCGCCTGCTGGGTGTTCATGGCCTCCAGCAGGGCTGGAGCCCAGTCGAGTTCCTCAGCCTCACCAAGGGTATCCAGCCTTTTGGCATCTCTGGGCCACACTGGAAGAAGAGTTGTCTTGGGCCACACATTAAATACATTGCGACACGTAATCCCCAAAACATTCTGTAACGTTTTAAGTAAATGTGTGATTTTGTGTCAGGCCGAATTCATGGCCATCCTGGCCTGTATGTGGCCTGAGCACCGCAGGTGGGACACCCCACTGATGTACAGGACATGGGGACATCGTGAGGTACATGCGTAACACCATGTGGGCAGTCCTCAGACCCCAGAATGAGGCACTCACAGGACAGATCAGCCTGTTTCTTACAAGAAGGTGGAAGGGCAGGGACTGCTTGAGGTTCGCGAGACTGAGAGACGTCGTCCTGTGCAGACGTGGGCTCAGTGTGGAGCCTGGCTCGGGTTTGGCCGACAGCTGTGGCTGGAAGCTTGGCTCTGCCGTTTACACTGTGAGTCGGGGCGAGCTCCTCAGGTGTTTGTGTTTTAGTTTACATGTGGTGGTGTAATGGCACCTACGTCATAGCTGACAGGAGGATGGAAAGCAAGTGTCAGGGCTTCAGACAGGGTGTCATGCATACGATGCACACAGTGAATGGTTGACAACACGGAGGCACGTGGTGTGTGGTGCGTTCCGCGTGCAGTGGTAGCCGTGTGTGTTCAGGTGGTCAGCGGTGTTCACACTGTGCTGTTCAGCACAGCAGTTGCTAGCCATCTGTGGCTGCTTAATTGAAATTATGTAAACTTAAAATTTTAGCTTCTTGGCCACGTTAGACATTTCAAATGCTGAACAGTGCTTTTTCCTTTTTGTAATAGTAATGAGGGATCTTTTATCATTGCAGCTTTAGAAAAATTACGTTAAAGTATTAAAACTTTACCAGATGATTTTTCTTTAAAAAAGAGAATACTAGTATTTGTGCATTTTTGTTTTCATAGCTCTTTTATCTTCCTGCCAAGAAGAATGTGGATTCCATTCTGGAGGATTATGCAAATTACAAGAAATCTCGAGGAAACACAGATAATAAGTAGGCATATACACGTTTCCAGTATAATTATTTATTTAGTTAATTTGTAAAGATTTTGTTCATTTTTAGAGAGAAGGGAAGGGAGGGAGTGAGGGAGAGAAACATCAATGTGTGGTTGCCTCTTGTGCGTCCCCTACTGGGGACCTGGCCCCACAACCCAGGCATGTGCCCTGACTGGGAATCGAACCCTCGACCTTTCATTTTGTAGGCTGGCACATAATCCACTGAGGCACCCCAGCCAGGGCTGAAGTATATTTAAAGACATTTTCCCTCAAATATTATTTCCAAATAAATTATCGAAACATGTACTTTTAAACAATACCATCAAACACTATCAAAATAGAATTTCATTGATTTGACACAGATTTGTCTGGCAAACTTTTTCTTACAGGGACAGATAGTACATTATGTAGATAAGATTGAAGCTGTTATGTGTACGTACATATATACCATTTAAGAAACAATTCTTTTATTTATTTATTTTTCTAAAAACCAATTCTTTTAAAATGTGAAAACCACTTTTAGCCCCAGGGGCATCGTTTGCCTCAGCATTGGTTTCTTTCTGGAATTGGTTTTTTGGGGTCTTGTTAGATCCCTTTTTATAAAGACCTGTTTAGTAAAGGTTTATGTTCAACCTTGAACTTAATGCCTTATGCTCATGTTGGTTGAATTAATCTCCATCTCTGCATTCTTTTCAGTGACCTGTTCTGGAAGTAAATTATTTCTGCTCATTTACCAGGGAGTACGCTGTCAATGAAGTCGTGGCAGGGATAAAGGAGTACTTCAACGTGATGCTGGGCACTCAGCTGCTCTACAAATTCGAGAGGCCACAGTACGCGGAGATCCTCGCGGACCACCCCGACGCACCCATGTCCCAGGTGTATGGAGCACCACATCTACTGAGATTGTTTGGTAATACATGTCATTTAGAAAATACAATTTTACTTTTTTCCTTTGGGCCTTTAATATTTTTTTCTTTCCTTGCTGATATCAAGGAGTCACATAAAATTACACTCTAAAAGATTCCAATTTGAATTTGAATCTAAAACTGATAAATAGTAAAGTCTTTTTAGAAGTCCAGTTTCTTTTTTTTTTTTTTAAACTTAGTTTAAGATTTAGTGTTAGAGAGGGGAAGGGAGGGAGGGAGAGAAGGAGAGAAACATGAATGTGTGGGAGGTATATCAGTTGCTTGCCTCTTGCACGCCCCCAGCTGGGGACCTGGCCTGCAATCCAGGCATGTGTCCTGACTGGGAATCGAACCAGCACAGTTTTGGTTTGTGGGCTGGTGCTCAATCCACTGAGCCATACCAGCCAGAGCTAAAAGTCCAGTTTCTAAGGTCATGCAGTTGGAAGGACTTGGTGACAGTGGCATTTGCTCACATAATGAAAGTAAGTATGCCTCTGGCACTGCCTTGGATGTGACCTGGACTACCTTATCTTGTCTGCCCAGTACGAATTGGAGCGATGCTGGCCTACACACCTCTGGATGAGAAGAGCCTTGCTTTATTACTGAATTATCTTCATGATTTCCTAAAGTAAGTCTGAGGGTATGCTTGAAGTCAAAACCATTAAATTAATACAGTATGCTAAAAATCACTCTGATGGATGGACACGAGGTATTGAAGTATAGAGCTGAAGCCAGTCGTGGTGTTGGGGCAGGAGTAGGTATGTGAATGGGACAAGTGAAGTGCAAGTGCGTCGCACGTGTTGGAGTGGCGCGTTGGCGGTGGGAGCGAGGCAGTTCCGGGGAAGCGGGAACCTGGGCTAGTCTTTGGAAGGAAAGAGCCGGATGCCCACTGTGCCGGGTGCCAGAATAGAGAGGAACCAAGTTTCAAAACAAGAGCTATTGCCATAACGAAGGGAAATGTGGGGAATATTTTTATGGTTTTTGTAGTGAGAATGTTTCCCCCCCCACCACCATTAGACTCAAGTATAGGAAGTGATTGGTAAATTTGACTATAAATATTTTTAAAAAATTATTTACTGATTTTGGAGAGAGATTTGTTCTCCTTCCTTATGAATTCATTGGTTGAGTCTTGTATGTGTTCTGGCTGGGTATCGAACCCACAGCATTTTGGAGCATGAGACGATGCTCCAGCCAACGGAGCCCACCCGGCTACGGCTTGGCTGCAGATACTTAAAATTCCATGTGGTGAAGGTGAAGGGACTGAGTGGTACGTGTACGAGAAAGAGCCCGGTTACCTTTGGTACACAAAGAAGAGGCCTTGCAGTGCGGAGGGTGTGAGCACAGCGGTGGCGGGTGGGGCACTGGGGATCCGGTGGTGTGGAAACACAGAGAAATGGTCAGCATTGCGACAGAGTGCCTCTTGTCCGCCTGGCCAGCAGGGAGGGCCTCTGCCGTCTCCGGCAGGGTTTGCGGGGGGATCTTGTCTGCCCTTATTCTTCCACTGGAGAGTTGGGCTTCTGGAGATTCATCCTGCTGAAATGCAGAGAGATTTCCAGGCAGGTGGCGGTGGAGAGTGTGTGTGGATAAACTCACATGCAGGGAAGTGTTTTCTGTGGTTGGGGAAGGTGAGAAGTGGGCTCACACTTAACGGGGGTCAGTTCTCGGGTGTAGTCCCGGGAGGAAAGGGCGGAGTTTTCCATTTCTGCTTTATGGATTTCTGTAATTGAGGTTTCTTAAGATAACACAGTATTTTATAACATTTAAAATTGCAGCATGTGCCTGGGAATCCAAACAGGTCTTATTCTTCACTGTGCCAGTGACGGATTTACCTCAGTTTCCTCATGACGTGAAACAGGCCCCCCTCCTGGACATTTCTGGTTGCTTTGATTTCCATGGTGTCCTCTTCAAGGTTGTCAATTTGGGAATATATTTAATAGTTGCTGAATATATTTAACATAATTGAGTTTTAAAGACCGAAAGAAAACACCAGTACCACCTGTTTCCTAAAAGATGACAGTTGAAGCTCTCAGGTTGGTGTTCCGAAGGGGACTGTCACTCCTGCTACAAAGCGAGAGGCGTTATTGTGGGCTTGACCCCCTTACGCGTGTGACCTGGGGTGTGAGCCGACCCCTGAGACGTGATTGTTTCAGCACAGTGCGTGTCAGGAAGTGTTCTGTGTGGCTTGTGCACATAATAAGTGAGAAGAGCTCTGGGTCAATGTATATTTGTTTTTCATTGGTAATGAATAGCATTTTATTTCCAGGTACCTGGCAAAGAATTCTGCGACTCTGTTCAGTGCCAGCGATTATGAAGTGGCGCCTCCCGAGTACCACCGGAAAGCTGTGTGAGGCGCCCACTTCCACCTGGCGTGGGTCTCTGTGACGCGTTCCTGTTCTTAGTCCTCCTCCTGTACACACGCTGTACTTCGAAATGTTAGTGTATAACTGACTTGATGTTTGTTTTCTGTTTGATCTTAAACAGAGAAAATAAAAGGGGTTACAGCTCCTTTTTTCTTTCTTTTTTTATCGTTTTAAAGTTGCTACCAGTGTATTGACGGACAGCGGAGAGACATACTGTAGAGTGTTCTATTGCCTAGTTGACAAAGCTGCTTTGAATGCTGGTGGTCCTCTTCCTTTGACACTACGCACTTTTGTAATACGTGTTGATGCTGTATGACAGATGCTCCGATCTAGTGCCAAAGGTTCGATTCCGTGTATATACCTGATCACACTCCCCCATTTGTGCTCCTTTTATTTTTTATTGGTGCTTAAAGTCAAGAGCTTACCCTTCGCAAGTCACCCACGTTGTTCCTTAGGCATCTTACTTCGCTCCGATTGTGGAAGAGTGGTGGCTCGTTCATGGTTTTTGTACCTGTGTCTAATGCACGTTTTAACATGGTAGACGCAATGCCTTGTGTAGCTACAGTTTTCTGGAAAAGCCAATCTTTTAGGAATTGTTTTTCAGATCTTCAATAAATTTTTTCTTTAAATTTCAAAGAACACTGTGCTTGTGTGGACGCATTGTGTGGGGCGTGCCCTCCCTGTGTGAGTGTGGCCCCTCGGTGGGGTGTTCAGTCCTGCTTTCTGGAAGGAGAAGCTCTGGTCGAGGACCTGCCTCGGACCCACCGCGGCTGTGGTGGTTTGCTCTCCGGTTGTGTTGGCATTCTGGCCAAAAGTCAGGGGTTCCCATGACTCTGAAACTGTTGCTAACTTTGAGCATGAAGGGAATTTTTACCTGTGTGACAGCTTGCTGTCAATAATTGCTTACTTCGGGCGTTTATTGACATGCAAAGTGCCTGAAATTCTGCATTTTAATTATTCATTAAGACACCCTTCCCTATTTATAGCAAAAAAAAAAGAATAGTGGTAGGTTTGCTCCCTGATACTAACAAAGGCAGTGTCTTCCATGGACATTAAATTCACAAAGTATTTTTTAGTATTTTTTAAAATCTTTAAATATATTTATTTATTTTTAGAGGGGAAGGGAGGGAGAGGGAGAAAAACGTCAGTGTGCGGTTGCCTCTCACGCACCACCTACTGGGAACCTGGCCTGTAACCCAGGCATGTGCCCTGACTGGGAATGGAACTGGTGACCCTTTGGTTTGCAGGCTGGTGCTCAGATCCACTGAGCCACACCAGCCAGGGCAGTATTACTTGATTTCCTAGTAATTTTAAATGTTGTTCCCAAATTACACGTGCAGCAGTGATAGCTGGAGTTAAATATGGTCGAGGTGGTTCCGAGCCGATGGTTATAGTTAATGCTGCTTACCAGAAATTGAAATTGATTAATGCTAAAGCCATTTTTTATGGCTTTAAAAAATTGGGGTGTTCACAGTTTAGTTTCAGGTGTACATTGTGATTTGATATTTACAGATAGTGAAGTGATCAAAAAGTTTAACATTCATCACCATACATTCATTTTTAATCACTAATTATTAAAAACTTTTGAACTGTGTGTTACTACTTTTTAAAAACATCTTTATTTCTAAATATTTGCACTTCCAATATGTATGAGTCAAGTCAGTGCAGTTGGAGTCACAGCCGTGTTTGAGACTTTCTGCTTCAGCTACCTCACGTGCCGTGACCTCGACCAGGGGTGTCAGAGTCACCTTCACCGGGGGCCACGTCAGCCTCGCGGTTGCCTTCCATGGTTCGGATGTAATATTGGACTGTAATGCAGCTACCCCTCCTTACCAGTTAAGTGGAGCTCGGCGTTGCCGCCGGGTAGAAACAAGGAGCCAGGCTGGATTCAGCCTGTGGGCCTGTGCTGGCCACCTGTGGTGTAGAGGTTGTAGTCTTGTTTCCTTCCTGAACCTGGTGATCCATCCAAGTTACAGGCGTGGACTCAAGGGATGGGGAGGCGCCTTGCCGACGGTGAGGCTGCGTGAGGATTGCTGCTCCTTGTCGCTCTAGCTGTTCGTCATCAGAAGGGTCAGGGCTGTTTCCCAGGGCTGTGCTGCTTTGTTGGCCTGTGGACATACAGGGTCGGCCAAGATAGGTTTACAGTTGTTACAGTAGGGAAAGGTTACAGTAGGGAAAAACACACACTGGGTAATAAATGACAATGCAGAAACAAACTGTCTCACGCACTGACCACAGTACGTACGCCTGCGTTTGTGCTGCCTGGCGTAGTTGACAGTTTCAGGTGTACAGCGTAATGAGTCGGTATTTATGTTCATAATGCAGTTTTCTTTAACTTCTCAAGTCGGTGGAGAAGTGGCGC